>VWZK01014938.1:1949255-2066090 GCA_013396935.1 Baryphthengus martii | reverse complement strand
GCTCTTACTCCATCCCCAAAACAACAAAAATGAAAAGCCCAGCAACAGTTTGGCCAAGGCTTAAGAGGAATAAAGTAAAGGAGATCTGATTCCTTAGCAGGAGAGAGAGCAGCAGGCGAGGATGCTAAAGCTGCTGCTTCCTTTAACTGTTTGCTTCTTCAAGGGGAGGGGGGACGCCACAGCCACACGCAGCCACATATTTACCCAAATTGGCCGAGAAAAGCAAGTTCTGGGCTGCTAGTTCTTTTTCGAGACTTTGGATCTGGTTAGAATGTAATTTTTTTTGTTCATCCCCGCAACTGAAAATGCTCTCTTCCCTGCTCTGGCGGAGTGTATCTGGGGATCTGCGGTTTCTCCTATTTTTTTTAGGGGGTGGGAGGACAGTGCGATGTCGCTTAGGTAGCTTATTTAACTCGCATTGTTGTAATTTTGCAACTCGCCGTGGTGCTGCGATGGGATTTGTGTGTTTTCGTCTCGGGGTGGTGGTGGTTGGGAGAGGCATCGGAGCAGGGAGATATTTTTAGTTGAGCACTTTGCGTTTGTTTGCATGCTTGTTTATCTGGAAAATCAACTTGAAGTTGCATTATCCTTGTTTGGAGAGGCAGTTAGCAAAGCCCATGTTAATCTCATCAGCGTGGAGTCGAGAAAGGAATATATTTCCTTCTGAATCCATCATGCTGTGTGTGTGCGAAAAAAAAATATCAAAAACATTCCTCATCTCTTCCAATCTCTGCTCTTTATTTTGCAGTACATTTTTGGGTGAGATGAACTCTGAGCCATTTCATTATTCTAATGCTAATTGAAATGTGAGCATTTAGGGAAACGTAGCCCCCAGAGCAAGTTGGCTGTGGGAGTTGAGCAGAGAAGAGGTGGAATCTTTTATTCTGGCAGTTAAATGCAGCAAGATTTGAAATGAGTAATGGAAGGTTATTTATTTTAATTTTTTTTTTTCACCTCGATCGCACAGTTGCATGGAAGGAGAGGGCTTTGCCGGGTCTTTTCCTGAGGCTGTTTTCTGGTCACAGTGCGATTGCAGCAGAGCCATGGAGTAATTGCAGTGCCTCCTTTCACAGCTCTGCTTGTCACCTTTACTGGGTAAAGATGATAGGAGCCGCTTTCCCTGCTTGCTTACAGGTTCATGTGGTGCTTAAGCAGGTTTTCTGCAAGGACCACTGGCCCTGAACCCTCAGCTCTGCCTTCACTTTGCCAGAAAACCCCTGCAAAGGCAGCAGGAATGGGGGAACGAAACGGGGAAACTAATGCAATGCTCCCCTTCCAATTGCTCCATATTTATCCTGCATCGTGATGCTGGAGTGTTTTCTCTGTGATGCCGGAGGGGTGCGGGTGATGCCGGGGAAGTCAGAGAAACTCCTGTTTTTCTCCTGTGCTTGCTGTTTGTTGTGGTTTGGTTTTAACCCTTTGGTGGGCAGGGAGCAGTGGGAAAGGCTGTGAAAGGTTTGGAAACCGCCAGCGTGAGCAAGTGTGCGTTGTCAGGCGTACACACATCTGAACTGCTACGAGAAGTAGTATTACGTGAGTCTTGTGCCCAAAAAATGTCTTTACTGCTTTGAAATTAAAAATGCTGATAAGCAGTCTATAAAAAAGGAGGGGGAGAGAGGGTGGGGGTAATGGACAACTCCAGAAACAGAGATACTGGGTATCTTTTTAGAGGAGCTTCTCTTAAGTTGAGGAAGGAGGAGAAGGTGCTAGTTTTCACTGGAATTTGTATGCATCTCTGCTCTACACTGAGCAAACCACATTCACTCAGCCCCTGCATCGCTGTTGGCTCCGTGCCTCCCTCCTTCGGCTTTTGGGGGCCAAGGCACAGGACTGGGGTGAACCCCAAGATGCTGTGAGGGGCTGAGACTGAGCATGTGTGAAAACTTTGCCCAGGGGTCTGTGCTTACTGGGAAGATAGCAGCGACTGGTAGGGGATGCTTTTGAGAGCAGAGGGATGGTTTGGGTGGTGGGGCCGCTTCCTAGCAAAGGAGTTGCTGATGGGAGCTGGGATTGAATGCATTTCATGCTCTTGTGTGGGAGGCATCAGGTCCTGCACCCTTCCAGGTTGTTGGCAGGCCTCTCCTTGCCAGCCCCCACATCATGGGTGCTGGGGTTGCACTGAAGCTCAGCCTGGTCATCGCTGAATCACTCCTGGCATGTGGGTCTGATTCAGCTGGGTACTGAACGGCACTTCCCTCTGCTTGCCATGCTTGCTGGGGCTTGGCTTCGTTAGGAAGCTTGCCTTGTTTGTGGGCATCTAGTGGGCAAAAGCATCTTCTCTCTCCAGGCTGGGGGGTCAATAAAGGAGGCTTAACTCTCCCCCTGTGACTGAGGGATGTGATGCCCCAGCCAGGTCTTCCCTGCAGGCCCTGTGGAACATGGCGGTCTCTGCTCCATCCTGCTGCTGGGGAATGCAAGGTGGTGAAACCAGGCTGGGACCAAGCAGTGCCTTATTCATGTCTGAGAGATGAGCTCAGCTTTGCAATTAGAGCTTAGGTGGTGCTGATGAAAGGCTGCCAGGGTCCGTTTGGGCTGGAGAAAGCAAGCAGTGTGAGACAGCTTGAAGGGCTTGTCCATCTTACTGCTTTGAGCCAGGCAGAGTCCCCTTCATGCCACCCCACCACACCTGGGCAGATGTTCCTGCAGCATGGGGGGCCAAGCTATCAAAAGCTTTGGATTGTTTCACATCTGATGAGACCCCCAAGGTGAGGAGGACAGGAGATACCCAGCCTGTAGCACTGTCCATGGAGGCTGGCAGGACAGGCCAGCTCTTGTGGGTGCCTGCAGTGTGTTACCCCATTACTGAACCTCCAGTTGCACCCCTCAAATGAATGGCCTTTGCTCCAATTGCTGCTGCTTCTGGTTTCCCACATGTCTTCCTTTTGGAGAGAGTGGAGCAGCTACAATCAGGGCTGGGTGGCTCCTGCTTTGGCTAGACTGGAGGGGGTGGTGGCACACAACCTTTATGCCAGTCCAGGCATTGCCAGATTAATGGTGAAGCAGGGGAAGGTCAGGAGGTTCCTGCCTTGAGATAGAAGAGGAGGCTGGGTTGGCTGATGTTCCTCTGCCCTTTTCCAGCCTGCCCAGAAATGTATCTGAGTTTGGATTGCATCTCTGGGGACATGGCTCTGCACACAGAGATCCCTGTGAGAGCTGCCGAGAGTCGTGTCTAGCTGTGGGGGCAGCTTGGGCCCTGGCTGAGAAGGCTCCAGTTTGGAGTCGTGCTGCTGGACGACTTCCTCCCAGTTTGTGGAGATGACCATGGGGCTGGGGTATGTTTATGCCATTGCTTTTCCTTGTGCGGCTGAGACCTTTGCTGTGTCCCTATTCAGGTGTGACTTCTGGAGATGCTCAAGCTTTCCCCTAACCCCCAGCCACACCCCTGTGGTGTGAGGCTCCATCTATTGCAAAACCTTTGTAAAAAGACTAGATGCGTAGGGAGAACTTTGGTTCTGGGGGTCCTGTGGCACAAACCCTCTTCTGCACTGGGGTACCAAGCAGCCGGGGCATTTGTCACTCTAGATCCCTGTCCATGGCACTCTGGGGGTCTGGCTGACGCACGGGGTGGCCGGGCTTGCCCATGTTGCCGCGTGTCGGGGTGACGACGGGCGCCGCGTGCCAGGGGCAGGCTGGGGAGTTTCCCTTCTGGCAGCGTGGGCAGCGCCTGCGTGCGTCGGCACTGCGCGTGGGGAAGGACGGACGGAGGAGTTTGCCATCTGGGCCTCCCTACTTCTCAGCTGTTGCTATGGCACTACAGAGATGCTGCCAGGCAGGCGGCGGTGGCCTGCGTTTGTCACCCCTGGGCTCCCTTGAGATAGGGAGATGTTCCTGGTATATAAAGCCTTGCTCCTCTACCCAGCCTCACGAGGGGAGAATGGGGTTTCTTATGGTAAAATACCCCTGATGGGTGGATTTGCAGGTTTTAGCTGTGTAGCATATAGCTGCCTTTAATAAGATGAAATGAATTCAAAGCAACCTAAGAGGAGGTGGGTCACTGTGGAGCACCGTGGGAGGCAGGATTTTGGGGTTTCTGTTCCAGGGCCAAGGGGAAGCAACTTCCCCACCCTGTAGATGAGAGCAGTCTGATCCTTTCCTGCTGGGTTGTCCCACCAGCCCACGGCAGCATCAGCTCCATCCTGTGGGCCTGGCTGGGAGTGGGAGAGCCGCGTCAGAGCTGGGTGCCATTAGGGGGTGAGCGACAGCGCAGCCCCCACTCGCTGCGTGGGAGCTGAGAGCATGTGGCGTGGGGGAGAGTGAGGGGGTGCTCAGAGCTGCAGCACCCCTTCGCTGCTGGAGCGGGGAGAGCTGAGATACCCAGGATGCCCATGTGCACCCACACTTGGGAAGGAGGAAAGAAAGAAAGAACCTGGAAGGGCTGAGGGGAGCAGAACTTTCTTTGGTCGTGCAAACAGCTGGGAAAGGGGCTCCTGTGATGCTCAAGTTGGTGATTGCTGTGCTTCAGACAACAGGGCACAAACCTTTTCCCTCTCTGTGAATCAGCCACAATGTGCCCTGTGTGCTGCTGCTCTCCAGAGATGAAGGGCTCTGTGCTCCTGAAGCCTCCCATCCCACTGTTCTTCCCATCTTGTGGTTCCGAAGGCTTTGGCTGCTGCAGAGACATTCAAAAGCCCCCTAATTCAGTTCAGCTTTGTTTTGCAGGACTCTTGTTTAGGCAGAGTGGCTGTCCCGAAGGGTGTTAGGATGGGGCAGGGGGGTGCAGCACTAGGCTGCAAGGACAGGAGAGGGTGCAAAGGTGTTTGGAACAAGGAGATGGGGTTAATATTCTGGAGGTGCTTTAAGCTGGGAGCACTGGTCTCCTGATTGTTTCTGTATTGTCCCCCTTGCATCATGGGATCGAGTCCATGGTGGGTGCTGCCCTATGCACAAAAGTAACTAAACCTGCACTAGGGGCCCCCAGGGTTGGGTGCCTCCCCTGTCTCCTTGCCCTGCCCTTATAGCCTTTCTCCCTGGTGACCAGTCTGGAGGGAGGCACTTTTCTGGCACAGGTGATGTCTAGGACCTCCACTACTTTTACAGTCCTCCAGGTTATATGTTGGGGCAGAGCAGAAGGATCTATGATGGCTGGGCTATAAAAGGTGGTTTTTAGAGGAGCTGACCATCAGGGCCAGGTTTCAGCTCCACGTTCCCAGCAGCCTCTGAGCTAATGCTGATCAGAAGGCATCAGGCACCCGAGAGTTACAGCCCTGCTTTGTCTGGGACACAAGATTCCTGCTCGATTGAGTCACTTGCCTTTCCATGCCAGAGTCTGCTGGTGTCTCTGCCTGCCTTGTGCCTGATCCCACTGGGATCCTTAAGTGCTCCCTAACTCTGTCTGCATTGCCTAGCTCTGTTGAAGGTCCATATGAGGTGCTTCTCCAGAGAAGAGACGATTTTGTTGCCTGCCAGGCTTTTTGAGCTGAATATGGAGCCTAAGCTGCTGTCCAGACAGGAGAAGCTGGTGACCTGGATGGTTTCAAGGTGCGTGTGACATCTCCCCAGCCCTCACCTCCTGCAGAATTTGGAGAGGTCTAAGTGTCATCTCTGTCTGCTAGCTTGTCTCTCTGGGCTTGGAGAGGTGAGATGGGGATGCTTTGAGTCTAGGGCAGGTGTTTCATGGTGGGAAGAAGCAGAGTGGAGGGGAAGAGGCTGAGGAAGAACTTGCCTTGCTGACCTTGAAGGCTTGGAAGTGTGTTGTTTCTGGCTGGGAGCTTTTGTAGAGCTTGGTTAGGGAAAGCTCACTGAGTTTGCTCTACTACATCAGCTCACTCCTGTGGGGGTGACACATTTATATGTTTTTGCATGAGGCTGTTCATGGTCACCCAAAGGTCTGTGACCGTTCAAGCATCCAGCAATGCTGGGCTCTTGCAGTGAACCCCCTTAACAGGCTGGGGGATGTCCCATGGGGTCACCCTTGGGGAGCCCTGCAGGGAGGTTGTGCTCAGGGGTGCTACCCAGGCACACTGGCTTGTCCTGCTCAGTGCAGTGCCCATGATAGGTGTTGGCCATGAGTTTATGGTTGGATTTGGTGCGTCTCATTCAAGGTGGGCTGCAGTCAAGTGGGAGTGAGCCAACCCCTGAGCCTGCCAGGCTTCGAAAAGTGTATGTTAATAATGCTTGTAACTTGGTGTATTATTTACCACGTACTGCGCAATAACAGTAATTTTGAGCTTTGGGTCTCCTGCAGCGGGTGTTTAGGCAGCTTGTATTGGTGCTTTCTAAGCAGGTGTGTTTGACAGCTGCAGGCAGGCTCTAGTCTTCTCCAAATTCTATTGCTCTCTCCTGTGCCCAAGGGGTACACAGCAAAACTTTCCCTGCCCAGGTGATGCTGTGGGGTGAGTTTCTTGTTCAGAGGCTGCAGTTAGAGTACGATGGATATTATGGAATGTTTTGGGTTGGAAGGGGCCTTTAAAGGTCAGCTAGTCCAACCCCCTGCAGTGAACAGGGACATCTTCAACTAGAGCAGGTTGCTCAGAGCTTTGTCCAACCTCAACTTGGAATGTTTCCAAGGATGAGGCATCAACCACCTCTCTGGGAAACCTTTACTAGTGTTACACTCATTGTAAAAATTGTCTTCCTTATGTCTAAGTCTTAATCTCCACTCTTTTAGTTTTAAACTATTAACCCTTGTCCTGTTTCTAAAGCAGACTGCCCTAAAAAGTTTGTCCCCATCTTTCTTATAGGCCCCTTTAAGTACTGAAAGGCTGCAGTAAGGTCTTCTTGGAGCCTTCTCTTTTCCAGGCTGGACAGCCCCAAGTCTCAGCCTTTCCACATAGCAGAGGAGTTCCAGCACTCTGATCATTTTCACGGCCCTCCTCTGGACCTGCTCCAACAGGTCTGTGTCTTTTCTGTGCTGAGGGCTCCAGAGCTGGACACAGGACTCCAGATGGGGCCTTCATCAGGGCAGAATCCCCTCCCTCGACCTGCTGCCCACACTGCTTTGGATGCAGCCCGGGATACCACAGGCACTTTGTGCCCTGTGTGAAGAGACATGGAACAGCAGCTCGGCTTGCCTTGCATGATGCTCCAGGTCCTGGAGGACCGTGCACTTGGCTAATGCTCCTGCTCGTCTCCCAGCGTAGCGAGGCTGCTTGTGCGACAGCGCTCGCAAATGAGCAGCTCGGTGTCTGTGCCGTAGCTCCCGGCCCCAGCCGAGCGGCTGCCCTGTGCCCCCCTGGGGCAGCCGGAGCCTGGNGGCCGGGGGTGCTGGGGCCGAGGGGTCGAGTCGCCGCTTGCTTTGCTGTCAGGCTGATGGATGCTACGTGGGAGAAGAGCTTTTGCTCTCAGGTTTCTGCTGCCAAACCCCTCTTGGGCTCCCACCTGCTCCCCAGCTCAGTATCCCAGTCCTGTGTGGGCACCCAGCTGTGTCAGGCTGTCCCCTGGGAGCTGGATGGGTGCTGGCTCCCGGTTTTCTCCTCTGTATTGCTGTGGGAGGATGCAGTCGATGCACCCTCATGTACTGATAGCTCTTACACCAGTGCCACAAACAATATAGCTCCAGCTCATCCATGAATTGAGGTGATTTGTGGCATTTTGTAAGGTGTTGACCTAAGCAGACAGGGTGCTGTGGGGAGGTGTTCCTGGGCTGTTTGAAGTGCTGGGCAAGAGGTGCCTGACTATAGTGTGCTGCTATCTGTGACCAGCTTGTGGCTGTGCATGATCTGCAAGAGACCCCTGACAGCTCTACCCGTTTTACTGATGGGGAAACTGAGGCACAGAGCAGTGGTGCAACTAGCCTGCAGGTAGCAAAGTAGGGGTGGAGACCCTTCAGCCCAATGCCAGACCTTTAGAGGTCCCTTGCAATCCACTCTGACAGGCCAAGCATAAATAAAGCTGTTATATTGGTCTTGTATTGAACATCCATGGAAAGTGTCTCGAGAAATTCTGGATTCGGAGGTGGGAGGGAACAGGCTGAGAGCTGTTTCTGGATGCCTCCAGTGACTTCAATGCTCTTTGCTTCTCTGATTAACCCTTTGCTTCTGTGGTTGGAGGGCTAAAGAAGCCATCTGCCTTTCCCTGGTGGGAAAGGCTGAGAAAAGCGTGATGCAAGATGGTGAAAGGGCTGGTGGTGGTAGGAAGGTTTTGACACTACATGCATGTGTAACTCCTGAGGGATCTCATCCTCCCTGGTAGCTGGGCCCAAGATGGGCTGGTTATCTTCCTGCTTGGTATCACCATGCACTCCCAGCATGGTGGAAGGGCTGTGACACCCAGTGGTCTGGCAATGCAACAGCAAACGGGCCCCCAACATCATGACATTGGGGTGGATGTGTATTGAGGGGTGGGTGATGGACGAGGGTTAGAGCAGTGATACTACTTGGGTCTTGGGCTTTGTTTCATTTGAAGAAAACCGGATTAAAATCTCTCTGGACTCCCCTTGGAAGGCTGCACTGGAGTCAGTGCCCAACTAGTGGGGCTCCTCCACCAGCCCTGCTGCATGTGCTCTTGTGTATCTCCATCCTTCATGTACTGCTGTATTTCCAGACTCTGTGGAGCTGGGGGTTCTGCTCTGTTGCCCTCTTGAGAGACTAGCCCCTGCTTGCATGGAAGAGTAGCACCAGGAAAATGCGCTGTATTTTTAGCTTGTTTTCATGTAACATAGTAGTTGAGTCAAAGGAGAAACCGGAACTGTGCATGCAACCAGCTTTCCTCCAGCTGCCACCCAGCACCCCAGTGTAGGAGATAATGGAGCCTGTTAGTGACTGTCCTCATCCTGTGTCCCTCTCTGGCATGTGCCATTACCCACACCATTGCCTTTTCCCATCTTTGGTCTGCCTAAACAAAGGAAAACTGCTTATTTAATTAAAAACAGAAGTCCCAGCAGTGGAGCAGAGAGGGATTCTGAAGGGAGTGTTGATGGTGTGATAGCACAGAAGGGTGGTTTGGAATACTCATCCTTGACCTTGGTGCTTCTTACAGTGACAACTAAATGACCTTGGGATCTCGGGGCTCCAGGGAAGGGTGCAGGGAGATGCTGAGCCGAGGTGCCTTCCCTCATGAAACCCTTTCCTTGCGGCCCTCTTATGGCTCTGTGCTGGGCTTGGTAGTGCTGGGAAGGGCAGAGGACTCCGGTGCCTTTGCTAGTTGCCCTGTGCTGTCCCTGGGGGACTGAGAAGTGAGTAGAAACAGATGTGAGTGTGGTGAGGTCCCTGCCTTCCTGGGTAGTGCAAGGCTGTCCCTTAACTAGCTCTCCCTGAGCTCTCTTCAGGCAGTTCCAACTAGGAAATGTTAATGTGGAAATGCTCAAACAGATGCTGGGAATCTGAGGGCTGCTGAGGACCCTGCATGCTCAGGGTTTTGCCTGGATTTATTAGGATATATTAGGAGCATGAGTGCTCAGCTGAGCTGCAGCGATGCCAGGCTCTAACTCCTGACCCTGCTGGGATGTGAAGCCACATGGAGGAGAGCCTTGGTGCTTTCAGCTGCCATCCTTCCTTCTGCTCCTAGAGCAGCTCTGGTCTCATCTCCCCTATCCAATGCTCTCCACAGAAATGCTGTGTAGTGACCTGGGCTGAGAACCTGGAGTCCTGGCACTCTGGTCTGTGATCCAGATGCTCCCTTGGGCTGCCTGCCCTTGTCCTGGACCACAGCCCTCCTCCTGCCTGCTTCTAAACCAGGCAGACAAGAACTTGGGCCAGTCTTGGGCATCCCTTGTGCCCATTCCAGTACAAATGGGATTGCCTCTGGGGAACTCTGTGGCTTGTGTGGCTGGAGAGGTCTCTTGCTCTCCACACCTTTTGCCTTCAGGATATGGTTGGGTGCTCCTGGGGCAATGATGTGGGTCCTGTTTTTGGCTTGCCAGTGCTGTCCCAGAAAAAATGTATCCCAGGAAAAGTAAGCTGAAAGCCAAGTCACTTGGTGACTGCTGCTGAGCAGCGTGGGGCACAAGCAGAGTTCAGTGGTACATGAGGTCAAGGATGGTATGTATTCCCAGCTCCTCAGTCTGTGGAGAGCATCCTTGTCTTCCTGGGACTCTCCTTGTATTAATTCAGAGAAGCTGAGTGTCACTGGGGACTGTTTCCTTGTTTAAGCCTCACATGGGCTCTGGACATATCCGTACCACCAGGTACCTCACAGGCTGTCCCAGACTGCCCTGGGGAGGGCAGAGTAACACAGATCAGAGTCGGCATCATGGCAGCAACCTGGTGCTCCCTTGGCAAGTGCTGTGCTCCTGACAGAAGGTTGGGGCAGATGCTGGAGGGTGTCCTCAGGAGCACCAGAGTGAAACCTGGACTCTGGCAGGGCTCTGATATGGTGCAGGAACGCTGACTGGGCAGGGAGGGAGCCTGCACAACAGGGAGCTCTGTGGAGCCTGGCACCCAGGGGGTTAACAGCAAGGTGCGTCGTGTTACAGCTGGAGTGGATTTGGGAGAGGCAGAGCCTGATGAAGCTGGAGAGGGATCCGGTGGGCGAGCTGAGGTGTGGGCACTGAGGGGTGGTAGGGTTTGTGGGTGAGGACGGCAGGCAGTTGTGGTGCTCCTTGCAAGATGCTGCAGTGGTGGTTTTGGGGAGAGGAGCCGAAGAGGGAATGCTCTCAGGTAGGAAGCTGTGCTGGTTGCCTGCCCTGGCTCTGGATAGGGGCAGCTGGGAGGGAGGTGGTGCTTGTAGCTGGTCCCCAGAGCAGGCCTGGCTGCCTGCTCGGTGGTGGGCTGCAGTGATGTGTGTTGGTACCTGTCTTTGCGTCTCTCCAGCACTTGGTGGATTGATCCTCTGGCCCTCAGGAGCACAAGCCCTTGGCTCCTCGGTTGCAGCCGAGATCTCATCTTGGGGCCACAAGGCACTGCTTTGGGCAACCCTGCCTGCAAATCCTGCTCTCTGTGCCTTGCCCTGCCTGTATTCTCTTCGGGGACTTTGGTCATTTAAAACCCAGAAGTCCCCCGCGGGAGCTGTGCCGGGTGTTTTGTGTCGCAGAAGAGCTTTTCCTTCTAGGAGAGATGGTGGCGGAATCCTTGGGCTTTGCCCCAGGCTTGTCCCCAGCCCCAGGCAGGCTGCCCAGCACCTGAGGTGCTGCAGGCTGCCCTTGCCCCAGGGGAAGGATCCCTGCCTTCCAAAAGGCACTGGGTAACGTAGATTTATTTAGTTAGAGACTTAATTAGCATCTTTAAATATTAAATAGTAAACAAACTGTGTCTAGTGGGATCAACATTTACAAACAGGGATTTTAATTTTTTTTTTCCTCTCTGGGATGTGCACTTGTTTTTTGAAGTGTTTGGGGAGGAGCAGTTGCGTGTGGGCTCTGGTTAATGGGCAAGGGACCAACCCACAGCACTGCTGGTGAAGAAGGGGGAGAAGTCAGGGCAAAGGAGCATGAACAGATAGAGGGGCTGGGGAAAGAGGAGGCAGAGAAGCGGAGACGTGTGCTCAGAGCATGGGTGTCATGGAATTGCAGAGCCAAGCGCTGGATTTAGGTAATTCTCTGCAGGATGTGCTGTTCCTTTCCTGCCCGGACAGGTGGAAGGGAGCAGGCAGGAGATGGGGGTTACTGCTGTGGCACAGCTAATTGCAATTAAAAGGTGGTGGTCCCTGCAAGGGGAGGTGGTTTGCAACTGATCTGCCTCCTATTATCTCTGCAAATGGAGGGCTGCCTGGTAGTGGATTACACTGGGGGTTATTTATTGGCAAAGCACTGTACAGTTTTAATTTTTCCTTTTTGCTTATTCAGGCTTTAGCTCCAGAGGAAAATAGCCTGGGGTGGCTTTGAAATGGATTCTCTCTGCCCCATTAACTTATTCAGTGAGTTTAATGGGCCTTTTTTTCTCTGAGCCTTGAAGCCATCATTAAAAGGCAGAGATTTATAAAAGCAAAGATACTCCTGAGCTTTAGTCAAACTTTGGAGTAGAGGGGTGGGGGCACTGGTGGTGTCGCTGCTTGTGGTTCAGGTGAAGGTGTACAGGTTTTTGCTCAGGGATATTGTGAGGGTTGGATGCTGCTGTTGTGCTTCTCTGGAAATTTTACGTGGAGAAGAGAACCAGGTTGTGTGGGATGCTGCCCTGGTGTGCTGGTTTCTCTGCTGGGGAAGTGCCCTTGAGGAGCTGTGGGATCAGCTGGTCTGTGGTTGGACCAAGCCCTTGCCTCTGGCTGTAGGATGTTGTCTGGTCTCTTATGTGCTGGGATATTGCCCAGTGTGACTTGTAACCATCTGCACTGCAAGGATGCTGTCTCTCCAGGCTGAAAGAGAAACTTCTCTTGCTTTGTATAGGCTGCTCATGACTTTATTTTTGTCTTATTTATGCTCTGCTGGGGCTGGTCAGTGCTTGATGCTTTCATCAGTGTCTACAGCCAATGCCTGGAGCCCTTCCTCTCCTGCCCTCTGCTAATGGTACCTGGTCCTATTGCACCCCTGTGCTGAGCAGCCCAACACTGTGAGAAATTGAGTGTCTCCTGCAAGGATTATACTTGTTAAATATGTGGGTCTCCTACTATTTGGGAAGTGTCTGGAGAATGAAACTGAGATTAAATGTCTGAGTGAATTCTGTCTTTCTTGGGCTCTTCTAGGACCAACCTTTTGCATTCCAAATCAAACCTGGTGTCTTTTTGGGAAGTAAATGTAGAAGCGTGTAAGACATGGGTTGGCATGTCACCGAGGACACCCTGTGGAATTTTTGGTCCCCAGGCCATGATGTGTTGCAAACATCATTTGCACCTAGGCAGCCCTTGGCTTTCATCACTGATGGGGAGCAGTGGCTGGGGGCGGCAGGGTTTCCTAGCTTGCTTCTAAACCTTAAGTTGAGTTGACCCTGGCACTTCCTTGTGTGGCAGAAGCTAGTGTGGCCCATTGTCCCGGTTTGAGTTAGAACAGAACAATTCTGTTCAGTGATTTTACTTCTCAGCTCAGTTCCTTTAACTAACTGCACTTTCTGAAATGAGCAGCCTGTTTTCGCCAGCAGCGGCCGCTTCTAGCAGCAATAATGCCCGATGTTTAGAGTTAGTACCAGGGACTGGTGTGCAGACCAAGGCCACTGCTAGATCCCGTGTACTATGTTGGGGGGTGCAGAAAGTGAAAGTCGCACCTGCAGGGTGGAGCGGACAGATCGGTGCCCTTAAACTGCCCAAGAGGGTATCCCATCCCACAGACACCAAATTCAGCTGCTGGGGGCCCTTGCTTGGTTGCTCTCGGCTCGGGGGCTCTTGCTCTGGGTCCTTGCTCGGCTTCTTCCTCGTTCCTTCAACGGCTGGAATCCAAGGAGGATTCTGTATGTTCTGTCTTTGATCCTGATCAGAGTGTTCATGAATCCAGTACTAGAATCCAGCTCCTGAACACTGTTCCCATCTGCTGCTGGGCCCTGTCTGGGACTTTCCCAGTGCCTACTCCACAACATCAGTGGTGACGGTGATGTACTTGCCATCAGAGGGGTTTGGGTTCAATACTGGTCTTGTATATATCTGTATATATTCCATTTTATTCTTATTATTTTCCTTTACATTAAAGCTGTTCTAGTTTCCTTTTCTAATCAATGTCTCTTTCCGTTATTCCTTTTCTCTTCCTCTTTGTGGAGGGAGGAGGGGTTAGCAGAGAGTATCTGTTACAGGTTTTAGGGCTGCCCTGACCCTAAACTGTGGCACCCATGACTGTCACAATTGCCTGAGTGGCAACCAGAGCCTCAGTGCTGGGACAGCTTTTCCTGTATATTGCTTTACTTTTCTTACTCCATGTGCTACCTTTGAGGTTCACTCCTGGCAGCATGAGCAGGCCAGGTGTAACCTATGTGTCTTGATGCCCAGCTTGGTACCTGCCAGCTCAGGGATGCTGCTGGTATGAGCCTGGACTGGGAGGTTTATAACAGCTGGACACCCAACCATCTGGCCACCCCTCATGTTCGCACCATGTGGTCAAGGTGTGCACCACCCACCAGCCTTGCTGCAGTTCAGAAGTGGGAGGAAGATGTAGTGGGAGAAGGAAAGGACCTGCTTGCCCAGACCCGTGTGCTCAGGGTTGCATATGTGAGGCTGCCTCCAGACACTGGCTCCTGTTGTGTGCCAGAAGCAGCTGGAAAATGGGACTGGAGGCTGTGTGATGTGACTTGCCTGTCTGTCCTGGTGGCCCTGGGGCTAACTTGCCTGCCCTGCCGCAGGATGAAGGGATGGCAGCCTGTGACCCCTGCCTGTCACCAGCCTGGCAGGCAGTGAGGAGCCTTGGCAGTGGGAGAGAGGCTGCCTTGTTGCCAGCAGATGGGCTGGATCGGACCCTGGTGGGGAGGAGCTGGGAGGCTTGCCAGGAGGAAGGGCCTCCAGCACCAGGAGGAGATGTCCAGGGGTTGGTTGGTTGTAGCCTTGCTGGAGGGACTGACCACTGAGCCTGACCTTGGAGTGCTGCCTTGGGGCAGGGACACACTGAGATGACCCTAAGGGTGCTGTGGCCAAACAGAAACCAGCTGCAGTGTGCAGTCATACTGGGAAGGAAGGGTCCTCCGTGCTGGCCTGCCTGTGACCTCCAGAGCAAGAGTGAGGCTTGTTGCAAGTCCATCTGCTCCTGAACCCCTTCCTGGGCCACAGTGGTCAGGGAAAGGAGACACTCATTGCCTAATAAGCACCCATAAAAAGTACTTGCCCCTTGCCCCTGTAGAACCTGCCTCCTTGGTGTTACCTGTTATGTAAATTGCTGATGACCCTGTAAATCACCCTCAGCTTTACTCTGCCTCCTCTGAAACTGGTCCTTCCCTGTAAATCTTCCATCCCCATCAGTTTTCTGCTGCCACCCCCCTTGCTTTGCCTGTGCTGTAAATCCTGAGCCCAGTGAGGCTGGGCGGAGTGTGTGAGATGTAGAGAGGGAGGGTTCAGTGATGGGGTGGTGAAGGGCAGCTGCCCTGGTATGGGTTAATCCCTATTGATGACTCCCCTGGGGTTTACTCAACAGTGGGAGCTGGTGGAGGACATTCTGCCCGACTGCCTGCGGAGAAGGTCGTGTTTGTGCTGGGAACAGAACAGAGCTGGGCTGTCATCTCCAGCCTCTGGGCTGCAGCCAGCTGGGTGCAAACCGGAGGGTGCTGCCTCTGACCGCAGGCATCCCAGCCCTTGGGAGGGCTCTTGGAAAGGGCTATTCCCCCAGGACATGTTTCTGAGATGTATAAATAGCTGGAGTTAAAGGAAAAATCTCCATTTATCCCTTGAGTGCTTGGGGTTGTGCCATAGCTTAGCTTTGCTGTGCCCCTGGGATCTGAGTATCCCTCAGCAAGCTCTGAAGGAGCTGTGGGCAGTAGAAATCCTGTGTGGTAATGGAGAACCATCACCTGAGCTTCTGCTGAATGCTTGTGCCCTGTTTCTGATGGCCTGAGTTGCTGGGATGACCATGCTGTGGTTTTCCCCTTAGGATGATGCTGGGACAGTATGTAGGACCTGACCCCAGGTTGGTGTAGGAAGCCAAGCACGGGGACATCAATGCTGTGAGCTGTGTTGTCTGTAACCCTGGCCTCACTGCTCAACCTGGGCATTCTGAGCTACGCCTGGGTCTGCAAGAGGAGCTGTTTGTGTCTTCATGGGAAAGACTGTGGCCAGAGCTGATGGCTTGGCCTATGTGGGTGGCTTGGCCTCAATCCAGGCTGGTAGTGCTGCTTGTTTGCTGTGGCTTGTCCACCTGGCACCTAGACATGGTGGTATTTGGTGTGCAAAATACTGAGCTGTACTATGTCTAGGGACTTAGTGAGCAGAAACTGATTATGCTTCAACAGAGCTGCCTTTTTCCTCCTAATGAGCAGGAGTGAGCGTAACCCTGAACTGTGCGAGCAGCTCTGCCCCGCTCCCATGGAGGTCAGTGGAGCACACAGCAGAAGATGCCGAGTCAGAGCCACGATGGGGTCACTGGAGTATTTTAGGATGGTGCTCTCTGCAGAGCTGCTGTGTGCGCACAGGCTTTAGGCTTTTGCCTGGCTCTTCGTGGAGGAAAATGCTGCAGGAAATCTGAGTGCTTTTGGATGTGGCTTTCTAGGTGCCTCGATTCCTCAGGGTATGAGTGGGAAGCTGGGGAGCGCAGCACTTCCTGACCTCTTTGCCAGCTCCAAGCCTGGAAGAGCTCCTCGACCGCCTGAGTAGTTCAGGGTTTTGTTCATAGATGTGCTGGCCCTGACCCACCATGAACTGTGCGTGTCCTCTGGAGAGACACCAACCGGTGTCATTTGTGGCTCAACTCTATCTGATTGCCTGGAGGGTGGTTGCCAGAAGATTTGCAAGAAAAACGAGATGTTGCTCTGGGATGGCTCATTCAGGCATTAATATTAACTGCTCCCAGAGCTGGTGGTGCTGTGCAATGGACCTGGACTTAACCGAGCTGGGTGTGTTTCTTTAGACCTTTCTCCTACTGCCAAACATTCTTTTTTTTTTTTTTGGATTGGTTTTTCTTCTCTATCTTATGTCTGAGGCCAGTTGTTTATTAACACTGGGCTTGTGATACCACTGCGCTCTGCATTTGGGAGGAGGATGGAGCAGGAGATGTGTACGGTGGCAGCGTGAGGATGCTAACAGCAGTGGGGAAGGCAGGGGGCAGCGGAGGAGAGCGGAGGCAGATTTTCAAAATCTATAAAAATAGCAAAAATAAATTTCCAGCAAACACTTCTAGTCCTGCAGTATTAAGAAAGTGAAGCACTAGAGGATAAGGAAAGCATGAGGAATAACAGCAGGGATTTAGAAAGAATAAATCTTGCCAGACAAACCTGATTGCTTTTTCTTTTTGATGGAATCACAAAATTAGTGGCTGAGCGGAACGTGGAAATCCTAATATACTTGGATTTAGCAAAGCATTTGATATAGTGTCTCGCCAAATCTTACTCTAAAAATTAGTTCAGTTTGCCTTGGATATGATGCTGCCAAAGGGACTGAAAACTGGCTTAGGGCCCTAAACAAATAGCGATGGGCTGTGTTTGGGGAGAAGGGGAGCTGTGGGAGCAGAGCTACAAATGGGCTTTTCTCATTAAAAACCTCCAAAATAACAAGACTAAAAAACCCAGGAATGTGGCCTCAGTTTGAGGCACCTTATTGCAGGAATATTGACAAATTGGAGAGAGTTCAGAGGTAAGCAAGGAAGGAAAAAAAAGCCACTGGAAGCATCAAATTACCCTGAGGGATACTGGGAACTGAGAAAGTCCCAGGGCTGGAGGCATTTTGGGGAGAAGCAGGTGGTGGCCCGTGGGGCCAAGATGAATATTTGGGCTATTGTTGGGACCTGGCAGCAAGCACCTCAGTGCCTTCGCCCCCGCGCAGTGGAGAATCGCTAAGCTGCCCATTTCACGGCCCTTTCCAGATATTATCGAGTACGCGGGGGCAGATAATCACCGTGACTGTCAGAAAGAACATCCCCGACTGGGGAAGCTGGGCACGTTTCCTCAGGGAAATCTTGAGTCTCAGAGTAAGCACAAGGTGATGGCCATGGACGATAAGGGTCAGTAGATGGGAATTTTTCTGCATGTGGGCTTGGGTGGGAAACCGTGAGGTGGTTGTAGCTGCCTTGAGGTGCTGCCTCCTTCAGTATCTACCTGAGCTCCGCAAGCATTTGTTTATCATCAGGGAAAGGACTGGGAAACTGTTGGTAGCAGTTGGAGTGCAGAAGTGTCCCCAGGGGAGAATGACCGAGTCCCTTCACGTTTAAAGGCTTTTGGAGAGGTGGTGGCCCCCTAGTCACCTTGCAGAGGCAGGACAGGAGAGCTTGATGCCCCTCTCAGGATTTTATACAAGAGATTGAGCCCTGTCTGAGGAAGTCAGGTCTTCCAGCAGGTTCATCCATGAAGGTGTCTGTCTGGCATGATGAGCTCTTGGACTCCTTCAGCATTTGCATGTGTTCATCAGTGATAGCTCTTTCACATCAGTTGAGTGCTACCAGTACTATTGCAGGCATGGGCTGGGTGAGCTGGACCTTTTTATTTGCCTTTTAAAGCAAATTTGTGCCTTTTGATACAAATGTGAAGAAGCTTTCAGTATGGGAAAGGCAGTTTGCTAGAGGAGATGTTTGTGTAAGGAACCAGCTACCTTGCACTGGTGAGCCAGCTTGGTGGGACAGGAGGTAGCTGGACTGAGTAAGAGTTAGGGAGAAAGCCATGGAGCAGAGCCGGGAAGGGCTCCTAAAAGATGGGGTGTCCTTGTGTTGGTGTCCTAGTCTCCCTGGGAGAGCACAGGGTTTCTTCAATGTCTTCCGTGGTCCTTCAACTGTTTTCTCTCTGACTCTTTGCATTGCTCCCTGCCCAAAGCTGAGCCTGTTGGGGGGGTTGGTGGGATGGGGCTGAACCAGGCAATGTTTGGGAGGTATTTTTAGCTGTTCTAATTGTGGCAAATAAATGCCATTCTTACTTGTTGGGATTGAGCTACAGCTAAATCACAACTAGTTCTAATGATGATAATTACCGGATTTCAATATTTATAGAAACGGGCGCTTCCTTCGTATCGGCGGCTGCCACTGTGCTCTCACCTTCACAGATCGAAACCTTGGCTCATTATCGCTGCAGCTATTTATTTACTTGCACATTTTTAACCCACAGATGGCAACGTATGAGAGATCTGAAAGGATACGGACCTGCCGGGGATATTGTAGTCCTTGGTGAAAAGCTTGGGGATGAATACAGAACCATCTCCTAAGGATCTGCTGGTTGGATTCTTGCTTTTCGGGCACCCTCTAAGATATGTTCTCAGGTGTACAAGCCTGCCTGAGTCTACCAGGGCTTAGCCCCCAAAGAGTGGAAGTGGCTGTGCGTATTTTTGTGAGCATTAGCAAGGTGGATCGCCGCCTCTGATTGCTGCCTGCGCTAAAACGCTTGCACGCTGTAACTGGGGCAGAGCTTAAAGGTGAGGCAACGCAAACTGCTTGAGTCCTGTAGCACTGGACTTGGAGGAGGTTGTGGAAAGGTGTCTGGAATGTTCCTGCCTGCAGTAGCAGCTTCTGGATGTCTTCATTTAGCAACATCCCACTCCAGCTTGGTCCTGCAGAAGGAGGACACCTTTTGTGGGTGCGGAGCCACATGTGGGTGGTACATCTGCTTGTCCCCTAAGCCTAGGATGGGAGCGCAAACCCCCATGGCTGTATCAAACCAGCCCCGTTGGCTTGATCCCAGCCTGCGGATCCTCACTGACATCCAGACCTGTGCGCCCATCGGGTCTGAGACTCCCTCCTCGTGCAAGGTGTAGAAAGGATTCACTTATTCAATTTGCTATCTCTCCAGTGCCACATAAGCTGTATTGATAAATTAATCTTATATTGTTGTGACTAAACAGCCCTGCAATTTTTTACACTGTGCAGTCTAATCTGTCTTGACAGCTGTATCATTAGTTTATATTTGTTGTAATCTCATTCGCTGTGTTGGCTGTGGGGAGTTTTTATTTGAGGTGCTGTGCTGCTACGCAGGCAGTGGGCGCATCTGACGGCTCTCTGCCAGGTGTCTCAGGGTGCTGTGGGGTGCACTTCCTCAGGGGCCATCCCCAAAATGTTGCTCTAACAGGGATTTTAAGCATGTGCGTGGTAGCAGCATTCCCAGGGCTGACCTGGCCGCACCAAAGCATCCCTGCTGCTGAGTGTTTTGATGGGAGGCCCTGGGCTGGAGTAAAGATGGTTAAAAGGTGGATGTTGGGAGATCTGCATCTTAAGGCATCTTGAAAGGTTTACTGTGTGATGAGGGATAAGTTGTTTTCTTGGCGTGTGCTTTAGTTTTCTGTGGTACGGGATGGTCTCTGCTCCATGGCTGAGGATGTGTTTTGGTCACTGGGGATGAAGGGACTGTGGGGACTGCACACCCTGTCACCTAGGCCTTTGGAAATGTTTTGAGGGACAGTGACATGTGCTGGCATAGCTTCCTGAGATGGACATGAGTGTCACAGGCAGCTGGCTGCTCCCCTGGTTCAAGTCTGGATTTGCTGTCCCTGGTCCAAGTGGGGCTGATTGAGGCCTCTCTGTTGTTTATGTAGAGAGCCCATTTGCTTTGCCGGTGGCTTTGCAAATAACTCCTTTTGATGGCAGCTCCCTAAAACTGTGGAATGGAAGGGTTTAAGCTGGTGCAAAGAGATTTCTGCCAGCAGGGAGCAAGAGAGACTGTGTGTTCCCCAGGCACAGGACAAAATGGTGAGGGTGGGAAATGTTTCGGCTGCTACTTTATGCTTAAGATCTTGAGCTTGTTAAATCTGGATGGGAAAGGACAGTCACTGGAGTGCGGGCTCCTGTTTGCAGAAGCCTGGATGGCTTGGTAACAGCTTAAGCCTGTCTTTCGAGTGCATCCTTTGGGGAAAGCATTCAGACTCTGGCAAAACTGAAGATGCGAATGGCTCACAAGGTAGATGTGCTGCTTGCAGTTTAGTGCCGGTTGTTATTTAGACCTTTGTGCACCTGTATGGTCTGGCAGGGTCCAGCAATTCACCATCCTGCACTCAGGTCCACCCTGGCACCAGTAAATTGTCTGCCCAATGGGTGTGCCACGGTGCTGTGGTGGTGCTGCCCATCTCCCTTTGCAGGCAGGACTGAGAGCAGATGGAGGGATGTGCTCTGTGACAGCCCCAGTGGCTTCATGTAGGGCTGGTGGGGAGGGTGGTGAAGCTTGGTGAGATCTGAATGGTGGCATCAGCATTGAATGTAGGAAGATTTTCCCCTCCAGGAGATGAATGTTTGGGGAAACATCTGTAGCCTGCTCATTGCTGAGCTTATGGTGATGCTGTGAAAGGAGTTTCATGTGTGATGGTCCACAATGAGTGCTGAAAAAGGTTTGGTGATATGACTGCTGACTAGACAGGGCATGTTGTGGCTCAGAAGCTTGTTGCTGTGGCACCAGCTTGCCTCAGGGTTTATGATCTCCAATTGGGGATGCCTGCGGACAGCCCTCAGTAATGGCAGAGATCTGAGTTTGAATCTTGCAGCTGGGAGAGCCTCCTGCTGTCATTGTTAGTGGAGCTGCCATTTGTCACGAGCTGCAGCTGGTGACAAGGTGATGGACACCAGCAGGTTGAGTACAGCTGTTCAGCATGGCTGGAGGCAGGAGATGTCCATGCTGTTAGCAGGGGCCTTACATCCTCCCTCTCTCCTGTCTGGGTGGGGTGATGGAGATGGGAGTCCTAGCAGTTACCCTAAATCCAGGGTTAATGACAGATTTGTGGCAGCAGCACTTCCACATGTGCTGAGAACTGCTGACCTGCTGTCCACTCCCATGGAGAAGCTGCATTTCCAACTCAGCTAGTCTCCAGTTCCTGGGGACCTTGCTCTAAGCTTTAATAGTAAAGGTTGATCCTTCACCTGCAAAGACCCTGCCAGTGTTTTCAGCAAGGAATTGGCTTGTGGTGTGAAATCTAAGTGGCTTGCAACTGGGGCTCTAATTGGAGGGGGGGACTCAGAGGGTGAGGCAGGTCTCTTTGGGCATATAGCAATTGCCCAGCACACTGGTGTGTCTGTCAGATGGGAAAAGTAAATTCTTTCTCTGTTCTCTAACTCTCTTTAAACCACTTGATGGTTGCAATTCACATCTTGCTTGCTCCTTAGCTTCATGTCAGAGGTGGGGAGGTGGAAGTACAGGGCAGCAGAAGACTCCCTGGAGGAGTTCATTGAACTGGTGGCAGGGCCGGTGACAAAGCTCAGCTCTGCTCCTGCTGTCCTTGTCTGTGGCCACTTCCTTTGCACTGTGATAGTATTGCTGAGGCAGATTGCAGCTATTTGCTGTTTATAATCCTCTTGTCCCTTGGCCAGTGTGAGGATATCTTGGCTATTTTTTTTTGTGGTTTATCCCAGAGTTGCAGGTCCCTGCCCTTGACTCCCACATGGGTCTTGCTCACCCATCAGTGCCAAGTTCTGCTCTAAGCTCAGAGTATTCCTTGTGCAGCTTGGGATAACCTTCTGTGCTGCCAGTTCCTAGGCACTGGTGTCAACTGGGAGCCACAGGGAGTTTTGGCTGATATTGCTACGCTCCACTCATACTGATGAGACTATTTCCATAGCAACTACAGGATTTTTCAGAAGGGAGATAGGGGAAAAGATGTGAAAAACCAAAACCAAACCAGCTGAAAACTGTCATGGACAGAAGCTGCTGGTCAGTGTAGGGGGGCTTCAGGACAATCCTGTATGGCTTCTCACCCAGAAGTTCCCTGACTCGGTGTATTTGTGTGGGACATCGTGGCCAGGCGGCCCTGATGCTCTTACCACCTAAAATAGGGAAATTGGAGCTGGTGCTTCCAACACGCTACTTGGGAGGGCTGGGATGCCCTCATGGAGCAGCAGTGCTGGGGCTTTGGGGTTGGGGAAAGGGCAGGAGCGTGCGGGACCGTGCTGCGTGGAGCTGGTGTGTGCTGCGGCTCTTGGGGGAGCTGTGGAGGATGCTGCAGCAGCCGCTGCACAAGGTGATTTCCCGAGCTGCTGGCATCGCTGTGCTCACTGCTGGTGAGGTGATTCCAGTGTTGCTGGAGGCTGTGTCAGCTCAGGTAGGCATGGGGGATGCCTTTCACCTGCTCTTGCCTTCCTGCAGTGCCCAGAACCCCAGTGGAGGGAGCTGCAGCTTCTGCCCTTGAGCATCCCAGTGCTGCTTTGGCTCTGAGTTCTGCCCTCCCCTCTGGCTTCATCCTGCTTCCTTCTCCTCTGCCTCCTGCCCTTGCTTGGAGCCAGGGAAACAGCTGTAAGGGCTATAAATGATGCTTCTAGGGCAGGAAGCTTTGAGAATGTGGTGACCCTGTATGTACTGTCCCAGAGGCTGAATCTGAGCTTTGCCATTGCAGCAGGAGAATCTGGAGAGCTGTTTGACCCAGTGCTGTTGTGAGTTATCTCTGATTCGATGGTGGCTTGGGATTGGGAGCTGCCAGTGGGGCTTCAGGCAGGTCTACTGGCTGCCTGATGAGCCCAAAGGTAGCTCGGGCTGGAGAGCATCCTGCAAGCTCAGTGCAAGGCTGGTGTGGGGAGGCTGTGAGCAAGAGCACATTGGTGTGTTGATGCCAGCTGTGTAGGTTGGTGACACCTGGTGCCAGCCTTCCTGCTGCAGAGGAGGAGGGAGCATGAAGGCAGCCCTTCTCCATCCTGTTGCAATGTCCACAGAGGGTGAAGGAGCCAGTGTGCAGGACAGCTGTCCTCCACCAGCTGCCATCCCCAGTAAGCTCCAGCCTGGCACACGGCGCAAGATTTTGGGGCCCAGCTGCTGCAGGCTGTGAGTGAGCCAGCCTGCTCCCCTGGGAGTGACCCGGGGCCGGTGGCAGACAAAGTCCATATTTTTTGTGCAGAATGAGCTTCTCTGCTGATAACCCTCTGAGCTCCTGTGGTTTGCTCAGAGGTTGGGCTGGTTTTGGGACCCTTCTGACTGTTCAGCTGCTCAGGAGCAGAAACAAAGTTTGAGTCATTCTTTGTGTGGGGAATTAAAAACAAACCACCATCTCCCTGGAAAGACTTTGTACAATGATCTATTTTCTGGCTTTGAAATTGCTGTATGACCCTAAACAGCTCCAAGAAAACATGTATCCCATGAAGTACACCTTCAATCCAAGCTGTGAAAGGACAGGTGCCATCAGGAGGTGCAGCCTGGCTTCCTCGCTTGCTGTCTCTCTGCAATTAAAACTGAGCAGATCCTCTGAATACCTCAAGTGCTCCTGTGAGATTTTATACCTGTCAGTGTAATGCCAGCCTCTTGGAAATGCTTCAGAAGTAGATTTGTTTTCAGGACCACCAAGCGATCAGGCTTATCCTGCCTATGCTCATGCCTCCTAAGAGGTGGCATGGCCTTGGGCTATGGAGAGGGGTATGTGTGGGCTGCTACAGCCCAGCTAGGACTGGATGTCATAATTTCTCACTGCTGTGGCCTTAAACCTCCATGCAAACTCCCAAGACCTGATGTTGAACATCTTCAAATGGTGCAAAGAGAGCCTGCTAGCAAAGGCTGGGGATGTCAGCACTGGGTTAATGAGTTGCCATGTGTTAGCCAAGCTGCAGTAACTTGACTTGTGTTCTACTGCCTTGATCTGAGTGTAAAGCAAAATGTATTTACTTAACAGCCAGTGCAGCTCAACTGCAGTGTGTTTGGACAGTGTGACCTCAAGGGTTTCAGCCCATCTTTGGCCTTGGGGAAGGAGGAGCCGATGGGGAGTTAAGGGCAGAGGCTTGACTGGGGCAGCTGGTTTTTGAGTGCTGGCATGCCCTGGCTGTGAGTGCTGCTCTCTGAGGTGCTGGGTGAGGAGAGACTTCTCCGTACTTCAGTTATGCCTTTATCTGGAGGGATGGCAAACTGAGCTGTGATACGAGATAGAAACGGTCCCCAGATTTCTGTTTGTGTAGCTGGATCAGCTCAAACACAACAGCCTGGCTAGCCGCATCTCTGGCTGTCAGAGTGTCTTCTCCTATAACATTTTTGCAAGGTGCTTTTTTTTCCCCCCGCATTTATGTGAACAAAGCAGAGCACTGAGAGAGGAGCTTTTAAAGTGTCTCTTTCCTCCCTGCTCTCCTTTCTTCCTCTCCCTGCCTCCTCCTGCCTGTGTCATGTTTCTGGGCGTGCTGGTTACCTTTTCCTTTGCAGAGCCAGCTGACTCTCCAACAACGTGTCTGCTATCTTGGGAAGCCTAGAGCTCCAAGTCACTCTGTCTTGATGTGTGTATCCCCCTACTCCTGACTGATGCTTCTGCTCCTGCACCTTTGCAGCAAGAGCAAGGCAGTGTGTAGGAAAAGCTTGAGGGTGGAAAAAAGAGGAGAGTGTTTTTTTCCTGGCTTGGGAGGAGGGGACTGAGCCCTTCTCCTGGGTGATGGAGGAGCCCCTCCATTGCTGCTGGGGAGGGTGGGCAGAGCTGGCTGTGATTTGTTTGCAATGAAGATACAATCCTGGGGCGGGGTCATGGCAGTTGGCTCAAAATAAAGTCCATGAAGAGCTTGCCCTGTCCTTTGGCTTTACAGGGAGCATCTGGCAGGTTGGGCAGGCAGATCTATCATGTCATGGAGGTAACAGGGACCCTGGAAAGTCTTCTTGCAAGTTGGAACCGCTCTGCCCATGAACTGTCCTGAGTGGAGCGGCTGGGAGCCTGGCCTGCAGCCAGCCCAGCTGGGCATTGCTGCCCGCTTGTTTGAGCTTTGTAAACATCTGAGGAGCCAAAGTGCTGGAGGATCAAAGTTCAGGCTCCTTGGGAGCTGTTTGGGAAAATAAATGCTTCGTGGGAGCGGGGTCTGAGTCCAAGAAAGATTGGCTCTCTGCTCCCCTCACTCAGACAGCGACTTTCCTGGTGATCAGGGTGTGTGGGAAATGTGGAAAGGGGATGAGCTGTGCTATGGGGGCAGTGGAGCTATGAGGGAGTGGAGGAGGATGAAGCGAGATAGGAGACTGAGGGAGTGTGCTGGATTCAATCTAGCCATGGCCATGCGGAAACAGAGGGACTCTTTGGCACCCACATTTTGCAGCTCCAAGCTCTGGTTTCTGCGCTGCTTTTGGGCTCCAGGCATGGGAACAGTGGGAAGGATCTGCCCGAAATTATGCAGCTACATTGAAACAGGATTTGAGATGAAGCTGATGTGGATGTAAAAAGCTCCTGAATTTAGTCCTGTGGAGGCTGCGGTTTTAGAAAGCGTGCTTGTGGGATTGTGTGGGTGGGTGGCAGCGGGCAGGGCCGGCAAAGGTGGCAAGCCTGGATTAAAGACCACAGCCCCATCCTGCAGCAGTGTTTGTGCAGCCCCATCTCTGGCTCTTGCATCTGCTCTTACTGGACTCTTGCTCCTGCCTCCTCATTCCCAGCACCATATATCACAGTAACAGCCAGCTTGTGGGAGATTTTATTTTCTCCTTTTCCTCCTCCATCCATTTTCCTGTCGACGAGCACAGCATGAAGTGCAATGCACGCATGTAGCTGGCAGCAATCCCCTTTGGGTGCTAGCTGAGCTAATGTGGTCTATCAGGCCATCATCTTGACCATCCCCAAAGCCCTGTGCCTTTTTTTTTGGGGGGGGCTCCTTTCCACCACACGCTCTTTGGCACTACTCTGTACCGAGAGTTATTCCTGCCAAGCTGAACTCTAGTGATCCCGTACCTTTAGTACGTCACCTTGTCTTGCTCATATATAGGCACTGTGCTCTCCAGGAGAGAAACACAGCTGCCTTTGGAGCAGAGCTTGGCAGCTCTCTGCCTGTATTAATTTGTATATATATATTTTAATTTCTGAAAAGCCCTGGACCTGTTCAGAGATGGGAGTGTGAAGAAATGTGACCTCTAGTTTGAAGTTGCAGAGAGGGTTTAATAAGGCAGAATATGATTACTGAAGGCGATTTTGACCAGTGTGCTGCTTCCTCTATAAAATGCCATTTGATCTTTAAAGACCACAAAATACTGCATGCTGTTGGCTGTCACTGCATATGAAATCCTATGGATAAAAGCATCCTTTCCTTTGGCATGGCAGGTGCCTGGGCAGCTGCCTAAAAATGGCAGCTCTTTTGGTCTCTTGTGCCAAAGCAAAGGGTGCTGCCTCACCTTGAGATTTGCACTTGGTGTAAAACTCCCAGGGGAATTGTTCTTTCTGCCCCTGGAATCCCCTCTGATCCCAACCGGCTGCGTGGCCACTTAGGAGATGCGATGTGATTAGGGATGTGCAAGCTGATGCTAGTTGTCCTGAGCAGCAGGCTGCTCCACGTATCCCAGATCTGGGTCTAATGGTGGGAAGCACCTCTCCAGGCACAGAGGACTGGCTTTGCGGGCTCTCTTGTTAGAGAGTAATGAAAGAAATGCTCTTTTAGGGAGATGTCATCACTTTTTAGTCTGTCACCCAGAGCAAAGGGAGGAGTGAGCTACAGCTGATACTGGGGGGGTGGGGGGGCTGAGGAGAGGGGGTTGCTCTTGCTGATGTTTTGCCCCAAGGCAGTTGCATTTGAATATTTATGTCCATGTCTGCAGAACTAAAGTGCTCATCCCATCTCATACTCTCTCACTTCAGGTGGTGTCTGAGACCATGCAGGGATCAGATAGTCATAGGCAGTAAATAAGAAAGAGGCAAGGAGGGAGCCTGCAGCAGCTGGGAGGTGCCAAGGTGATGGGCAGGGGAGCTGGAACTGAGCCAGGAGTCCAGCCTGTATGTCAGCAGGTTCAGGGACACTGTTCCCTCAACCCCGTTCCCCATATAGGAGATGCTGCAACTCTTGGAAGTTTCCTTATGAAGCTTTTGCACTGTTGCTCATCTCTGATAAATGAGGTTTCTTCAGCACTGGGATGATTTTGGACACCTCAGTTCTTGTTCAGGACCCCAGGGCTGCTTTCTCCCAGCCCTAGCCGAGTAATAGTGATGGGATGTTAAGGGGAGTATTTATTTTGATGGCAGTTGCGCTGCTGCCCACAGCACTTCCTCAGTTCTGCAGTCCCACTTGCACCTATTTTTTCCTTTTTGAAAGTGGGTAACGGGGCATAACTCTTCTGGCACTGAGAAGTCTTGGATGTAGTGTGCGATAATGGGAACATACTGCTTCCTGTGTGCTGCAGCAATCTGTCCATGTTGGGTCCAGGCAGCCCACTGTCTTCTAGTAATACTGACACATTGTCCCTGGAAGGGATGCTTTCTGCTCCATAAGTCACCAGCACTGGCTGGTGCACGATGTGGCAGCTGTCCTGGGGTGAGCGGGAAGCTTGTGGAGATCATAGAAGGGAAATGGATGAGCGCATAAACATGGAGCGCAGCACACCCTCTGCCTCAGAGGATCTCGTGTTCTTAGGAACAAAAGGAGAGAGTGAGTTCCTGGTCCTGCTGGCGCTGTTGTCAGTTTTTTAATTGCAGGCACTTTCCCCTCTCTCCTTTAGGTACAGCTCCTGTGCATCCTTATGGGTGCCAGGCAGCAGTGCTTAACTGCAGTGCCTAGAAAAACATGTGTTTCAGCAGAGCTTAAAGCTGTTGCTCAGAGCATCTTCCACAGTTGGGTGGCTTTATATGGCAATCTTGTTAGATGGTGCAGCTGTAGCAGCTCTTCTGTATCTAGTGGTTGCCTCCAGATGGCCTGGGGCAGGCAGGTGCAGTTGGGGTGAGTGTGACACTTGTCTGGACTCATCTGAAAGATGTCCTGCAGGGGAGCCCTCTCCTCTGAATGCCTTGTGTAGCAGTTGAGTTTCTCCAAGAAGACTGTTGGGACTCCTTACAGTAGTGACTTGTGCCACGGCTGTATCGTTTCCATGGCCTCCCCAGTGCGGGGGACTGAGGGCTTTTGCCCTTGCCCAGCATTTCTGGAAGGGTCTGGTTTGGATTGTTGGATTGGATGTTGCTTGACCCAAGGGGTGGGGACTGGGTGCATCCCCATGTATCCTCTGCAGCACCCTACATGTCCTCAGCAGGAGGAGCAGATCTGCCGGTGCGGAGGGAGCTGTGTCGCAGTGGTGTATTTTATGATTGTTACCTTGACGAATCACAATTACACTGTGAGGTTATGCTTATAATTGTTTCTACAAAGCTGGATTTGCTTTAACCCCCCCTTCTCCTCCTTTTCCTACTGACCTCAAATTATCCTTAATGATGCAAAGTTATCTACTGTTGGGTGACTTTTCCATGTGTTTTCGGGAAGGGGGAGCCTGTGCTTTAAAGGGGGAAAATATTGCCTTCCTAAGTCTTTACTCAGCTGCACTTGCCTTTAACACTCAGTTACCAATTCACTTTTATGTCTTCCATATTGAGGGAATCAAGTCCTTTGTGCCTCTGGTTATTAAATGTATGCAAGGAGTGCCTTATAATACTGTGAAAGATGACTGGTTGCTTTATGGCTTCCTCAGCCCTGTGTGGGCTGCGAGGGATGGATAAAAGGAACTGTCAGTCCTCACCGTGGCTGTGCTTTCCCTGGAGTGTGGAACCTCTACCAGAGCTATGGGTTTCCCAGCCTCCAGGGAAGATCAGCACCTTTGCTTGGAGAAGGCAGATATTTCTGGTCAAGGGTTTTAAGAGGCATCTTCCCCCTGTTCCCCTCCTGCAATCAAATTTGTATTTGTGTGGTCTAGAGCTGGCATGCCAGCAGGTTTGTTTATAATGCTAAACATATCAGGTAATTGAAAACTAATGCTTCTGTCTGAATCACAAGGTATAATGTGCCTGGATGATGAATCAATTTTTCTATTGCCCTACGAGAGAGGAGTCAAACACTCTGCTTGCCTTTCCTGTGTGTGTGTGTATATATATGGAATTGTGTGTGTCAGGGTGCTGCCTGCTTGCTGGCACACAAATTATTCACCGCTCAGCATCTAAATGTGAGTGGTGGCACTTGGATGGTGTGACTCTAACAGGGACATGTCATCTGCTCTGGCAGTGAATGGAGCTGATAGCATCCTGATGAAAGTTGCTCTACTCTGGTCTGGGCTAGATATAGATTTGGGTAGCACATCCTATATAATACTTGGTGCTTATCGAGTACATTTTTTAGCTATTGACTGCAGTGCTTGAAAAGCTGAGGAAGATTAGATAAATATTATCCTTGTTGTATGAGGAGGGTGAAGGAAGGCCAGACACATTAAGTAGCCTTGAGCTAATCACTTGGTAAATTGGCATAAGAGGCTGTTTTTCACCTCTGCGTCATGCATGTGGGATGAAATGAGCCTGGCTGTGTTTAAATCCCAGTGGATATTCTAGTCTCCTTTGCTGCATTGGCCCTGGTCTGAAAGGGGAGCACGTGGAGCTGTGCAAACTTGCTGTGTGGTCTCAAGAAGGTGACAGCAGCCTGTGTCGTCGAACACATCCTTGCATGGTGTCCTGGGAATGAAAGGAGCTGCTGTTCCCACAGGGTCAGTGGCCACTGGTTCCCTTCCAGCGGATGGGGCAATGTCCTGGCAATTCTGGAATGTAGCTGAAACCTAAACCCTATCATTCATTGACTATAAGGTCAATAAGATCACTGATCTCTGTGTGATGTGGAGGCAAAGACACCTGCCTCCTTACTGGATTCGCATGGTGCCCTGGGATCAGCGAGTGAGCTGTGATGCTTGTGAGCTGTGCAGCTGGTAAACAGGGCTTCGTGCTTCCCAAGTTTGATGTTACCTGGGACACAGCATGCAAGCAGTGGGGTTGACCATTGCTCTGACCTCAGTGGTCTACAAGGCTTTCAGCAAGTTGTAAAGGCATGGCTGTAGGTACATGAAACCTGAGATAATGTAGGGTTGGCCTCTTAAATTTGGCTTTTGTCAGGCTAACCCCATATTTTCCTTTAGAAAGGTAACTGATTCACTCAGAAAAGAGATTACTTCATGGTGAGAGGTTAATATAATGCTGCATTACATCATAAGTGGTTTATTTTTCTGGAGAAGACACAGTATAGCCCAGCTATTGTAGTTGAAGAGCTGGATAAAGGAGAAGTGGTGGTGGGAGGTGTTGAAAGAGGAGATAAACACTGAAGTTCCTCAGAGATGATGTTGGCTCTTGCTTTCCCTGAGGATACTGGCACAAAAAACAGGGGCACAGTCTTGGGCTTTGCTGCCAGCACAGTACCAGGGCTGTGGGAACGCTAAGTGGGGTGAGGATGGCCAAGGGCAAGAACTGCAGCAGCAAACCCAAGAGAGAAATCGTAATGCAAAGTGGGATGAATGCAAATATGGGTGTAATGGGGCTCTTGCTGCTGGCTAGGAAATCATGTCAGTTGGAAACAACCTGGTGGATAGAAGTGCTTGGTGCAGTGCTTAGTTGTGGGGTGAAAACAAGCCTTCAGGCTGTGACAGGGCTCTGAGAAAGGCCAGTGTGATCTCGGACTTCAAGTCATGGTGTTTCAGGTGTAACTGGTGTTATACAGGTGAGATCTCCTGGAGACTGCTCTGTATTCTCGGACATTCTTACTCAAGAAAAAGGGATTTATATAGGCTGATGAAGAAAATGGAGAGCTGTTTTCCATTACATTGTCTATCACAGAGGTCCTTCTTGCATAGATCACCAAGCATGTGTCAGTTGCGCTGGGTCTGAAACCAGAAGTAAAATAACTTTGCCAGCAGAACTCTGCCTGAGTAATATATCTGCGTCACTTCGGGGACTTGAGTTAGCATCTCTTCAAGGCACTTGAGACAATTTGCCTTGCACTTCACTGCTTGGTACAGACACGCTGCCTTAGAAGAGCTGGCCTTGTGTAACTTCTAAATGATAGCTGGGTGGGTCTGGTTCTTGCTTGTGAGGTAGGGAGGAGGAAATACCAGGAAAAAAGAGAGCTGCTTAAGGAAAGGCAGTTTTGACACAAGAAGAAATGGATGTGTAATGCTCATGAGTGAGAAATGAGAACAGCAAAGGAGTTCTGGTGCAATGTTTCAGTATGAATTGGGAGGGTAAAGCCCTGGCTACTCCTAAGGTGGATGGACTTTGATTGCTCTGTAAGAGGCATGGTATTAAAGACAGGTCTGCAGTGCAAGGAGACCTGGGCCAGTGGGACCCTCCAAAAAGACAAGAAAACACCCCCTTCTCTCCATCACCCTCCCTCCTCCCCCCCAAAAAACAAAAAAGCCAAACGATCTCATCTCTGTTAGCAATGAGTCTCATATGGTCTCAATTAGAAGTTGGAAATGAGTCTAGGTGGATGTGTACATGGTGAGCACTTCAGGATTTGTGGAATATAGTATTGGTCTTGAAGCTATTGCAGAAGAGCAGCTTACCTTAGTAATAACCGAGGAATGCCACAGGAATATATATTTAGAGATGTTTGCAGGGAGGAGGGAGTAACCTGGTAGTTGTAGTTCGTACCTCAATGCCAGATAGCGGAGACCAGGGCAGGAATGGGAGTTATCACATCTGTTATTTGTGAACTCAGCACCCGTGTTCCTGCCAGGTTAATGAGCTGAGGCAGAGGAGAAGGGAAGGGTTTGATCTATGGCAGAATCGGGAGGATATAAGATTTCTAGGGCAAGTAAAACCCTGGAAGGAAAAGAGCGAGCTAGTTGAGATACTGAAGGACATGAAGAGGAACTTAAATTTTAGAGGTGGAGTTTCTTTGCTTGGTTGGTTTACTTTCCTGTGCAACCACTGCCAATTTTGCAATCACAGCTTGAGTCCTTGAGCTTTCATCGTAGGATGCATTTTTGTTTTGTTTTTGAAGTGGATTCAGGCAAACCCAGCCAGTGCAAAGTTACAGTATTCTTTCCAAAGCAATAAAGGACCACAGAAAGTGTTTTTTCTGGTGTATCTTTAGGGTGCCTGTGAATAAAGACTGATTTACCACTTCTAGGAGCAAGGCTACAACTCCTGCCAAGTTGAAAAATCGGAGAGAAAAAGGGGAAAGAGATGTTTCTGGGAGTCCCTGAGAAGGGAAGTGTTTCTGTAGCTTAAAGGACTCAAAGTCCCTGTCCACCTAATTCAAGATGATGCTATTTCCCTGTGTTGCACTCTACTTAAAGCAGCTGCTGGGTTGTGCGATTATCCTGTACGTAACTGTGTGTATGTAAGTATTCGTCTCCACTGTAGCTTCTCTGGTTTCTCACTATATGGGTGTTGTTCATCTATGTTAAATAACATGCCAAAGCGTATCTTGGCTCAGGAAGCCCATGGGCTTTGTTTATGAGACTAGAATACAGATTATGGGGTTTTATTTACAGTCCAGTGTAATGTCACTTCTGTGGGACCTTGGCCACGGGGGGGCCCTCAAGACTGCCAGCGATGAGTCGTTAGAAAGTCACGTCTGTGCATGTCCCTGGGAACAAGCTCGGATCTTTTTTTGCCTGTTCTAGAATGCTACCCACATGGCTTTGAGTGTCAGGTCAAAAATAACCTTGACTTTTTTTAGCAAACACAATCAATAAAACAAGAGCCAATCTGGCCGTCGCCTCCTTCCCAGCTGTGGTTGTTCCATAGATCCTGGCTCAGGGCTGCTCCATCCCTCCCCAAAGGTCATTGCTTGGATGCTGTAGCTTCAGCATGCCCTGGCGGTAAACCCATGTCATACAGTTCCTGGTTCTTCCCATGTTTGTTCTCTCTTGGAGGACCCTCTGTCTTGTTACGTAGGAGTTCCAGACGGGAAATGTCTTCAACTTGTTTCCACCCTTGCTCAGTCTTGTGGCTCAGGACCTGAACTCACAGTCCTGCCCTGCCTGGGAAGAGTTTTGGCAAGCTGACGGATCTCTTGAACGACTCCTCCCAGCCTGTGTTTTGTTCTGCAAGTGTTCGCAGGGGCCTTAAACGTTGACAGGGAGTATGAAATGACTGTAATAATGTCCTGTTTCTCATTCTGTCTGGAACAAAGGCAATTCAATCTGATGAGCAGGTCATTGAGGATGAACCGTAACTTACACTGTCATGCGGCAGCCGGTTGGGAGCTTATGCTGTGTCCTTACACTAACCCCTTGGGGTATGCGGACAATTATGGAACATGTGGAAAGCAGAGGTGACTCTTGCGGGTCTCTGCTTTTCTTGGATCTGTGTGGTGAGAGCGGAAAAATATGTTTAGATTTAGTCCAGGCTTTGTATTTTTCTTAAGATGGTTATTATTTGGAATATGGCTCAAATAGGTCTGTATACTTGTCATGTTAATTCATCTGTTCTTGTTCAAGCGCAAGGCGTAGCGAGTGCTGGAGGAGAAACGTGTGGTCCGTGTGACTACTCTGAAAGTGGTCAAAGGTTCCTCTTCCCTTTATTCACATTCTGGATCACCACGTGAGTGAGATCCTGCAACCTTTTTACCTAGAATTATAGGATCATGGCATGGTTCTCAGTGTTGGCTTATCTCAACCCTGCATCGCTTGGAAATGTTTCCCTTCTCCAGAGCCAATTCCAAAGCCAACTATTGCGTCAAGGCAGATGTGAGCTTGGGTGTGCGCGTTCACAAACTTCAAAGTTGGGCTTCTTTCACGTATTGTCTAAGGGGACCAGCCAGATGTTTTTCCTCCTCTCAGTACACTAGGAGAGGACCACCTCCACTTGCTCTCCAGCAAAGACCCTCTCAAAAATGTTTTTGCTTTCTTGACGGAAGGATGTCTGAGTTTAATCTGGGAGAAAGCCTAAACTGGCCAAGAATTGCCTGGGGAATGAAGACTGAGCTCCTTCCCCACCATGCAGTGTTGCAGCTTGTTAGCAGAGGCCTGTGGCCACAGCCAGCTGGCCACGCTACTGCCAGCATCGCTCCTGTGCTGCTGATAACAGGAGACCCTGTTCTCTGGGGCTGTTGATCTGTCACCTTCCCCTGGCTCTAATATTTACTGAATAATGATCCAGCAGTGACAGATCTATTTCTGTTTTTGTTCTCTGTAACATACCTGCCAGAGTGCCTCAGGCGACTGAGGAATTTATAATAACGGCACAGTTTCCAAACTAAGTTTGGTGCTCTGCTGCCAGCAGCACTTGCAACCAGCAAAGACTAGGACTCTGTTTATCTACCCTGGTAAGAGACTGGATAAATATGACTCTTTCCCATTTAGATCCTACTTACTTTTGTTGTGAGGTTTTGTTTGCATTCAGTGCTTGTGTGAGCCATCTTGATCGTGTCTTTGACCAGTGCGTGCAGTGAGGTGCGGAGAGAAGCAGTGACTTGGGCAAGGATGTTCAGTGGATCCATTGTACATTCCACACTTGAAGCTTGGTAAAGCCATGTTATTTGACTTTCTCAAAGCACTGGAAAAAGAGAATATAAAGCAGCACGAGGAACTACTTGTTTTGGCAGCATGGTGTGCGCCGTATGCGTCTGAGGGTGTGGATGCTGAGGCCTGAGCAAGTCCAATCCCCAGACTGATAGCAAGAAGGTTTTGGCTGAAGGAAGGTGGGAAGAGGTTGTGATGCTGGGTGGTAGAGCATGACGAGCTCTTGCTGTGCACTGTCCCTTGCATGGGCAGAGTGACCATTTGGTTGTGCCACAGCTGAGCCTTTTCTTCTTCTCCACAGACACATAGAGAACTGGAAGAACTTGCAGACGCTGAATGCTGTTGACATGGAGCTGTACACGGGACTCCAGAGGCTGTGAGTATGTCCTGCATGTCAGGGAGAAGAGCACTGGGCAGCCCCTTCCAACAAAGATCTGCAGCTTCCCTCTGTCTGCAGTCTCCACACTCCGATGTTTGGAGCCTTATTAAGCTACTGACTGCTGTATTTTACCACTGTGCAAAATGGAGATGAAATGCTTTTTGGTCTTTGCTGGGTACACAAGGAGGAAGATTGTTAGCTCCTGACAGCTCTGTCAACATGTCAGCTTGACCTCTCTGTTCTGTTTCTGGGCTTGTACATTGTCCTGGCTCATTTCAACCCCACAATGCAAAATTCCAGCTGTCTCCACCAATTCTTCATTGCTAGTCCTCATTCGGTGCAGTCACTATCACGGTGCTGCACAATAAGTGAATTTCATCTCCCTACACAACTCTTTGAGCACCAGGAAAGGTTGACTTTGTACATCAGGAAGGGGAAACTGAGGTCCATGAGGTTGAAGGGTCTTGCCAGTGCTTAGGAAGTCTGACTAAGTGAGGATACCACCCAATTCCTCCTCCTGTAGATGTGAGTGCCCTGGGTACTGCTTGCGTGAGCTGTGCAGTGTTGCTCGTGGTTAATCAGAGGCTCTGTCCATGCATTTCACTGGGAGTTTTCCATGAGATACAGCTTGCCCACAGGCTGGAGGAGAGCTGGACATTGCTGAGCACTCAATAACCAAACTCCAGAAAGCTGTATTTTTAACAGACACACCTTGTGAGCTGGCTGGCTGCTTTGCTTATTTTGCTAAAGAAAGCAGCAATGGAATCAGGCATATTTTTGTCTGCAGCAGGTATTGATAAACCCTGGTCATAGTGCTGATGCAGCTTCTCCAAAACAGGGTGGGAAGAGGATTCCCCCATCAATGTCCATAACTCCCTACACAAAATACTCACCCCTTCTTATGAGAGCTGCAAGAAGAAGGGTTTTCTCTTGGAGTTGATGGAGGGGAGATTGTGATGCTGGAGGTTAGACTTGTTGCAGGGCCAGGCAGTGTTCCTTGTGAAGATGGAGGGAGAAGAGAGTAGCAGGAGATGCTCTGGACCACTCCAGCAAGCTTTGGTGGATGTGGTGAGAGTCTTGCCCAGCAGCTGCTCTGTGCTGTCACCATATCAGATGAAGCTGAAAAGCCCAGTTTCCTCTTTGCTTGCAACTTACAGCTGGGCAGGATTATGCCTCCTGGGGAGGGAATCAGGGGCTCCCAGTGCACCTCACAGGGGCTGAGTAACAGGATTTTAGAGCAGCTGTCACCCTTGACTCCATCACTGCCCTTCTGCATCTCTTTGCAGGACAATCAGGAACTCAGGACTACGAAACATCCAGCCACGCGCCTTTGCCAAGAACCCTCACCTGCGCTACATGTGAGTGCCGTCCCCGTTTTCCCTCTGCTCCCTGCGGAAAGGGCATCCCCAAAGTGCCTGTTGAGGGGTGCGCTGGGAGGGAAGAGGGATGTTGATGAGGAAGGGTGGGAGAGATAAGGGGGACAGGTAGGAGAAGGCAAAGCAAAGGTACAGGGAAGTGCAGGATGGAGCAAGCTCCTGCTGGGCAGCTGATGGATTCGGTATCTAATAACTGGCCTGGCTTTGATTGCTGCTCTAACGAGCACTTCATTAGCAGCCTTGCAGTGGCCGATGCCCATTGCCCTTTCTGCAGACTTTGGGGAGTGGCCCCATGCCCCAGCACACAAGCCAGAGTCTGCACCACTCATTAGCTTTTAACCAAAAGCTGTTTTTCTAGCACGCATCCTGGGGCACGGGACTACCAGCTCTGCTCCTAATTATTGACTTCTTAAGCTGTGGCAGGCTTGGGATAGGGATGTTTTGTGGCAGAGAGCCTGGAGGTCTCTTACCATGGGACGCTGCATAAATGTCCAGCTGCTGGGGCATCATTAACCACCAGGTACAGTCTCTTGGGGAATTCCTGCACCCTTGAGGCCAAGGGCACCGATTGCTTTGTTTTTGGATATGTATCTACTCTTCCCAATATGACAAAGGGAAGCCTGAATTCCAGGCCAGTGTGCAAGGCCTGAAATTCAGTGGGCTTGAAATATCTTGTCAAAGTGACTGTGTCTGAGGTCAAACCGCTCTCAGCTCCAGTGTGGATATAAAAGGTGAAAAGAGGTTGGTAAGAAGGCATGAGCTGATGGGCTGGATGGAGAGTATGTGTATTCCTGCTTTTTGGAAACCAGGGATGATGGCTTCTTCCATGAAAAACAGCTGTTGTGCTCATCCATTTGACTCTGCAGATGCTTGTGGCCATCAACACGGGCATGGTCCTGGCGAAGTGAGATAGATGTAACCTGCAGAGCAGGATAGATTTGTCTTTTGATGTCTGCTTGGGGATGATGTGAACTGAAAAACCCTAAAAGCTTCATTTTTGGAAAACCAGTTACAGTTGCTAAGTGACGGTAAAGTCCTTACTAAACAGGAGATCTGTAGTACCAATGGGCATGAATAGTTAAAGGGCAGCATGGAGCCTTTTTGACTTTAAAGTGTGTGTCTTGTCATAATAAACCCTCTTTAATGCTGACCACTGGGATTTTCCTGATTTCTGTGCTTTGTTGTTGTGATTTGTAGGGTTTGTTTTGTGTTTTCTACAGTTGTGTGTTACTGGAAAACATTCTTTCTGAACACCTCTTGCAATTGATTCTTTTTTATTATTATTTTTTGAGGGGTTGTTGTGCAGTTGCTGTTTATGTATCTAGCAGATAAAATGAATAACATTTGTGTTTTTGATGAAATTAGTTTGGATGTCGTAGGAGTTTAGAAGGCCGCGTACACTCGTTTTGAGGCTGAATGCATTGTTAATGTGTACACACGCAATTATTGTTGCTTCTTCCAAAAGTGTTTGTTTTTGTCTTTTGAGATTGGGGAAAAAAAACCCACATCCATCTTGTGTCAAGAGTTAAGGTTGGTATGTGGTGATGAAATATGTGTTTGTTTACTGCTTTGGCCGTGTAAAATTGATCATGTTCTTAACATCTTTTTTTTCTTGCCTTTTGACGCTCGAGGCAAGTAAGTATATTATTTGATTAGTGTTTGCCAGTGGGTTTTGATGCTGTTCCTGGGACCTGGCAGTGTGGATATTTGTGAGGTCGATGGCCGCCACGGCGGATGCTGAGGATCTGGGAAGGGAGACCTGGTGCTTGCAGGGATGACAGCTCCCTTCTGCTTCCCAGAGACTCTTGGACCACAGTGCCACTGCTTCCTTGCAGCCAAACTGCTTTTTCTGAGGTGGCTCCTGAGGCTTTGTGTAGCCTGGCAGGTTCCCGGTGTCCCCTCCATGGCCATGGCACCGTGCAAGTACGTTGCGGTGCCTCCTTGACTGCTTAGCAGCCGCTGTCTCCTGGGGAGCTTGACTCACCAAAGGCCCGACATTTTCTGCAGGCACTGCACGTGGGAGCCAGGAATAAAAGGATTAATGGAAATGTCGCTCTACTCTAAATCTTGGGCTGCCATAACTAGGTACAGTAGCTGACAGGATTGAGGGATACTGTTCCATTCCCCTTGCAGTGGGACTGGCTGCAGAAGGATGGGTGTAGGGCCGTGAACCATGGGATGATATGCTTAAGGATTTTTGAGTTACTGCTACACGGTTTGCCTCTTCCTTTGCTGACTGTTTGGATGGTTGCAGGTGGAGTTGAGTCAATAAGATGGCAAATGTGTCTAATAAATGACAGAGGTTTCACCGCCAGAGAGTGCTGGCACAGGTAGGGAGGGACCCTGGGCTGGACACTTGCTGGGTCTGAGCAGCAGCAGGCATTTTTTTCACATGAAGCTCATGTACAAATTGTTAGGCCTCAAAAGCCTGTTGTTTTGGTTTTTTTATCCCCTCCTCTCTTCATCCTGGGTTAAATCCCAGCCTCCTGCTGAAGTGAGTTTTTCCCAGTGCCTTTCATCAAGGTTTTCTCCTCTCAGATGGGCCAGATATCTTTGCCTTCTCCCAGCAACTTCTATTTCTGGCCCTTCCTCTGTGCACGTGCTTGTCTTCAGACCCCAGCTGTGCAATCACAAGCAGATCACTTATCCCAGCTCTAATTGCGGGAACTTAGGTTTGTGGGAGTTTGAGATAATGGTTCTGGATGAGGTTTGGCTTGTGTTTTGATGTTGGGTTTTTTCATCCTTCTTCCCATCACAGAGTCAGGGAGGAAAAGAAACCCATGAAGGGGATTTTGAGCATTCAGCTGCCCAAGTGGTAGACCTCAAAGTGCTCTGAAGTGCAGCCTGGCAGGTTCATGCCTGTCCTCTAAGGTTTGATATTAGCTGTGTAAGTGTAAAGGGCTTGAGGCCAACCTGATCAGTAGAGGAGCCGTGGGTGACTGGGAGCCAGAGGTATGGATCTAGAAGTAGCTTTGGATCCCTTTTCCCTCTTCCTGAATAAGAAGTTAGGGCTCGGCTTGTCTGAGCATTGGTGCTGTCAAGCCTATCACTGCTAGAGAGACAATCCAAAATATAATGGTAAGTTTTGCGATGTGGATCTACCTCTTCTCTTGGCAATTTGGGTGAGGCAGTTGACTCTTTCCAGAACAAGTACTGGCTGGATGTTGAATGGGGATGGATGTGGGTCTGGTATAAACTGGATATCATCCAGTGTCATTTTGTGCCCTCACTAGAGGTCTTCTCATTGGGAAGAGTTACACTGGGTTCCTGGTCCTATTTCTGTGCAGCTTTGTGACTGCCCTTTGGATAATAAGTGCTGGAGAACACTGTACTGGATGTGGGGACCGGCAGATTTAGACTGGAAAACTGAGCCTTGTAGCCAAGATTTATGGAAGTTAGTGCTAGCAGGTAATGCAGATGAATGTGGGAAACATTTGACATTGACAGAAAACCTCAGTCTTTGGCTTGAGGCTGTACAAGAAAACTTTAGGGTTGATATGGTTCCTAAATTTGAGACATACAAACCATCTGAATACATATTTACTATGTTGCTGTGTTTAGCACAGCTTATTGAGGAAAACGTCTTATATACTTTCCCTTTCTCTGTTCTTAATACAGGAATACTTCGGCCAATTTTTTTTGAACTTGCTAGAGGATTATAAATCATAAGGATATCAAGTTTCTACAGGTAGTCATGAAAATAGGCAGAGGAATAGTAGAGATTGTTGTAGTGCCTTGTGGGGAAGAATACAATATTATCGAGTTCCTCATTAGGCACTGGGACATCCACAGGAGAGCTCAGCTTCACAATGCACCAGGAATCAGGGCACAGGAGAGGACAGGACCTATTTGCTGCTGGCCAAGTGTCCAACCTTTGCTGGCTGTGGGGCAGTAGAGCTGTGCATGTAGGAGAGTAGGTTCCCAGCAGGTTGTGCCTAGAGCTTGACAAGTTGCCATTTGCAGTGCCTAAGTCCCCCTTTACTGGGAAGCAGATACTTAAGAGACTGTGATTCCCTCTAAATGCTTTTCTGGGTGGCTGTGTACTCAACCAGCCAGTCAGGAGGCACTGCCGTGTATTTGCTGAAGGTAATTGTGCACACCTTATTTATTGTGTAGTAAAGAAAACAAATTAAGGCTGTGTAATTATAGCGACAGACACACTTTTAAATAAGGCTTAAGTAGTCAGATTTCTATTTAGAAAATTAATAATTGCCATTTCTGTCAGCATTCAGAGGCTCTTCTTAAACTGTCTTCTGGAGGTTTGTACATGCTCTAAATTGGCTTGTGGGCCGGCTGAGAGAAGCTCCTGTCAAAGGACCCTCTGGCAGTGCTGTCTGCAAGAATAAGGACGGGGTTGAGGATCCAGCTTTCTCTTTCAGTCTTCACCCAAAGGTCTTAAAGCCAAAGACCCTGAAGTGCTTTATACTGAGCATAACTGGGTTTTGAGTACAGTATGGTCACATCACTTTCTGCTCCATAGACATTTTTCTATATGTGATCGTGTCACTCTTTTTCTCCTAAAAATGGGTTTTGGGAAAGATCTGGAAGGTGCTGGCCAGGAATATGCAGAGTACTGCTTTGCTTAGAGAAAGAGTGAACTGGCTGATCTATGGACTTGTCTTCATAGGCAAACCTGAGCTGTAGTTTATCTGGAGACTTCTAGAACTTCCTCTGTAGGTGATTGTTTTCTGAGAATGGGGTTAGCTTCACTGTCCTAGTTGGGCTCCTGGCAGTTGTGCAGTGTCATATGAACCGGTACCCTGATGCTGGCTGTAGTTTATAGCTTTGACATGGGAATTCCCAGAGATGTGTTATTAAGTTTTGCTAGGAAAGAAACTGGGCTGCATCCCCTGAAAACTGAGGTGGCACAAGGTTGGTGAGTCGCGCTCTGCCCTCTTCAGTGCTGTTTCAGGACAACACTTGAAGCCTTCCAGCAACTGAGGTCTGTGTGCTTTGGAAAGGGCTGCAGACAACTGTCTTGCAAGGCTGGCAAGATTCTCCTTCTTTGCTCTGTGTGTCTGGGAGCTTGATTAAGATCTTGCACTGAACAAGGAAGTAGAATACTGTGGAGTGATCTGGATTGGAAGGGACCTTAAAGATCGTCTCCTTCCAACTCCCAACCCCCAGAATCTGAATTATTGCAAGGATATCACTGTTCCCTCTTGGTCATGGTTTGACCATCATTTTTCCCTGCTTTATAATTAATGTTCTATTGTCTTGCTCTGAAAGTGCCATTCTGATGTGTGAAGCAGGGTTAAGTTCTCTTTTTTGCTTTTTCCTTGTAACCAGCTCCAGGCCCTGTGACTGCCTGCACCCTCTGCTTGATTCTGGATGTCCTATTACCCTTCCTTCTCCTTCGTGATGATTTCTCCCTACTTTGTCCTTTCATCAGTGCACTGCTGTCATATCCATCCTGGCAGTCTCCTCCTAACCCAAACTGTCATGTGTTAATTGCTCTTGATTTCCCATCCATACTCGTGAGTCAATGCAGCCTAACAAGTCTGTGGTTATCAGCTGGGGCACAGTATAGGACTACATATAAGTTCCTAGTTCAGTGGGAGCGTGAAGTAAAATGCGTTTACCTAAATGACCTCCTTGATAGTCTAATGAGTTTTATTTTGTATCTGGAAAGGACTAAATAGGAACTGAATTTCTCTGAATATAAGCAAAATAAGAAATATGAGAAAGATTTAAACAGCCTTTAGTTTCCATTAAGCGAATTGTAGAATCGTTTAGATTGGAAAAGACCTGTAAGATCATGGAGTCCAACCAGTAACCCAGCACTGCCAAGTCCACCACTGAAGTACGTCACTAAGCACTACATCTACACGTCTTTTAAATACCTCCAGGGATGGTGACTCAACCACTTCCCTGTCAGGCAGGCGGCTTGGGTACCTTTTGATTCCCTTTTGTACTCTAAGGATGTTTCTGCTCCAGCCCCTTCTAAGAGCAAACTTCTCTGTGCTGCAGTTTACTCAGGGAGGCATTTTCCCTCATGTGTCTCCAGTTGTACTATAAAATATCAGGCATGTGTATAGAGCAGTTCCTAAAATAAAGAGCAGTAACATCTCCTCTACTTCCTTAAACTCTATCTGCCCCCCATCTGCTTTGTCCCCTGGATGCCAGTGTAGCACAGGTCCTTGCTGATATGCTAATTGGCAGCAGTAGTTTGACATGTTTATTCCCAGGAACCGCAGGTGACTGATAAGCAGTTAACTGTAGCTATTCCTTTTTCTGCAGCGGCAGAGAGCAGAGGTAGGTGTTGTGTTTTACCAGCCATTGTGCAGAAGGCCGGAGGAGAGATCAGTTCCCTGCAGGACTGTGGCTTTCCTTCAGGCTGGGTAGAAATCATTTGTCCTGCATTCAGAAGGCCGGGTAACTAATTCCTGGCTGCAGGCTGCTTTGCTCAGCTGTGGAGAGTGTTTATTGTATTGTAATAGGAGGTGGAATGGTGAGTTTGTGACTGATGTAGTACTCTAGTGGGACCTGAGAAAGAAAGTTTCCAACTCAAGCACTGTGCACCTTGCGGCACCTGCTTCGGTTCCCCGACTGAAAACCTGGAATGGTAACATTTGTTTTCTCTGCATTTATTTGATCTGTTTACAACATAACATCTTGTACGCTATGTTTGTTCTAGTGCAACATGGCCTTGAATTGTGGGGTGCTGTTGCAATGTAAGATGAGTTATAACAACACTGTCACAAATACTTGTTACCTGCTCCGATTCCTATGTTCTTGTCTGTCACTCTGGTACCTGGGTGCTCAGGATTTTCCTGTCGCTTTCTCTCCTTCTGTCCTTTGAAATGTTGAGATATTCTTTTCAGCTACATTGCATGCCTATGGGACGTATCTCCCTTTGTAAAGTTTGATCAGTTACCTTTTGGCAGATGTGTGAAATGGGCAACTGTGGTTTTGTAAAAGTCCTGTTTTTTCCCATTGCTTCTTTAAAAAGTGCTCTGGACAATGCTGGGGATATTTTGAATGAGGTTATTCCTACATGGGTGGGTGTGTTTGCTTGTTTGTGTATTGTGTTGTGTTTTGTTTGGTTTTTTTGTTTTTTTTACAAGCCTTGTTTCAAGTTTGGGGTAAAATGTGAACTTTAGATGGCTTGGGGTTTTGAGAGGACTCATCCTCTGTGACATAGTCCTTGCTGTGCAACAGTGGCCTGATGGATGTCTTGTTGTGAGCTTCTCTTCAAAGAGAGGCCAAACATCCCTCTTGGATGTGATCCTGAAGATGAGATGTAGTTGTATCTCAGTTAAACCTCACCACAGCTTCTGAGATACTCCAGAAACTGCCTCTGGCTGTTCCTTTTGCGTGATCCTCAAACCCTGTGCCTCAGTTTCAGATGTGGTGCAAAGCATGTCTTCCCTGCCTATGCCAGAGTGAAAGAGGTGCTACACAGGGAGGAGGACTGTCCCCAGGAGGGATCTAAGGACATGGAAATGTGCTTAAAAGCTGCTGGGGGAGAGTGTGAACAGTCATAGCAGGATGAGTGAAAGTTAAGTGACCACAGAAATATCTCACCTGGGATTTTTCTTCCCATGATACTGGTTTACTAACGCTATGATTGTAGGACCGATTTTCCCTTTTTTGATCTACAGGCAATAAGCACCAGGGCAGAAAAATAGAAACATTAAAATCATATGTTATTTGAGCAATAAGATACGGCAGGGCATGAATGATGGGACATTAATTCATGATGGTGTGTGACTAGGCAAGAATTTAAATGTCATGGGTTAGGCAGTCGTGCGTTTTATTGGAATTATAAAATTTTATTAGAAAGCTGGGTGAAGGGGTGGAGTTTCCCACCAACCCCTTCCTATTATTTGTATTTGTGAAGGGATGAGCTGTGAATGATGTTGGATGCAGGAGACCGCGGGATATTTACGAGGCTGCCAGTAGGAACCAGAGGTTTGTCTAACCGAGGAGCTGCGGGGAACCGTGTCTGTAGACTTGGTAGTGGATGCGGATGTTCCGCACCTGCTGTCCTCCGGCGTGCCCTGAGGTCNCCCTGAGCGGCCTGGCCTCCCGCCCACACCCGGCCTTCCTGCCTGGGGCTGGGCCTGGGCCTCCCACACTCCAGGTTCCTAGGCCTCCCTGCTTCCAACCCAGCTCTCCAGCCTCCTGGCTTCTCTGCCTGCAGCTCGGACTTCCTGCTGCCACATCAGCTCTGACCTGTCCTCCTGTAGCCTAGAAGCAGCGCCGGCCACCATTCCTGCAGCATGGCCCTCAGCCTCTAGCCTTCTGCAGGCCTCTTGGCCCTCTCTGCCTCTCCACTTGCAGCTTGACCTCTGACTCATCCTCTTTGCCTGTGCTGGACCCTCACAGTTTCTCTACCTTGTCTCAGCCCCAACCCGCAGCTTGGCGCCTCTGTGTGCAGCCCCTGCCTCCTTTGCCCTTCTCTTGGAGCAAACTCATTTCCCTTCCAGCCCAGCCAAGCACCCTGGGGCAACGCAAGGAACAGTGGCTGTGCAAACCTGGCTGCGAATGTAAGCTGGGTGACACCATCAGATGTGAGCCCACCTGAGGGGTGGCCAGCCTGGTTTCACTGCCAGTAGTGCCTTTATTCTTCTGTCTCTTCTGAGATGAAGCCAGTGTGCCAAGATGGCTGTTTGACAGATGCAATACAAACTTTCGGAACTGCAGCGGCTCCTGGCACTGGCTTTGTTCTGCAGCGTGAATGGAGTCATCTTGCAGCATTGCTACATGGCTTCTGTCTGTGGGTTTCTCACATGAGTAGTTCTCCAGAAGATCTGTCATCCAACTTCACTGTAACCGCAACCCGTGAGCTTTGGCTAAATGTTTTTTGTATCCAGTTGTGTGTGTTAATAATTGTGGGTAATTTGCTGTCTCAGAGTAATGAAAGAAAGCCTGCTGCAGTCTGAAGCACTCAGTGCTTCACGGTGATTAGTCTTTGCATTTGAAAGTGCTCTTTACAGTGACCAATATTTGAAGCCATGTCCAGACGTTCTTCTGGTTCTTTTTTTTTGACAGAGCTAATTGTCAAAGACAAAACATGTTTCTTTTGGAGTGGTTGTAAGTGAGGAGCATAGCAAGCAGGCATCCCTAGACTCTAGGTCACCAACAGTTCCCTGTCCCCCTCAGCCAAGTGTGCCTGGGGCTGTGATGAGGCCCATCATACCAGGGCTCAGGTGTAGCTGCTGGCAGATCTCTGGTGAGAGAATTACTCCTCCCTCCATGCTCAGCTGCTGCAAACAGGAGCATTTCTGCCTCAAAGGCTATGCCCATGCTCAGGTGCACTGCAGACGTCTGCTGCCTCCTTGCTCCCTATCCCCACCCCATGGGCCCCTGGAGGGAAGCAGGAGCCTGGTGCGAGGCAGCTCCCTGCTTGAAGCTGTCTGTCTCCCAGGCTGAGTGTTTTTCTTGCTGTTTGATGAGGTGTAGCTGGAGCGCATCAGCCTGACCTCCTGCTGTGGCCAGGAGCCTCCGCACAGCATGGGAGGTGGCAGCTGCCATCTCTGCTGGCTGATGGCGTGGTCCCTTTGGCCCTGCTTTGCCCAAGCGTGCACCTCCTCGTGCCATCCCATTGCCCCTGCGTGCTCCCCGACTCTGATCCCTTGTGATGTGCAGCTGCTGCTCCCAAGCTGCCTGTGCCGTGGGTGTGGGTAGCTCTGCTCGCTGCCGAGGTGGGGCGAGTGCCCTAGGCTAATGGCAAGCTTTCTTTTCATTAGCTGGTGTAAACACTGCTCTTTGGCAGCATCCTGCTTTTCTGAGCCCAGGAAGACCATTTTTCCTTTAATCTATAATTTAGTAAAGTGTCAAGCTACAGAAGTTTTAACGATAATAAGCAGCAGAGGAAACTTATTTATTTGCTGCAAAGGTGGATTTCATTCCAGGGCTATGGGTTGTTTTATTTTTTAACGCTTCTCTTGCAAGAAAGTTGGCTGCTCATTTAATGTCCCAGTGTGTCCAAGCGACCTTCCCTGCAAAACTCACCATTGCAGTTCCTGCTTGGCTCAGTGGCTTTCCAGCCCCTCTCCCACGCAGAACCTGTGGGCCAAGCAAACTGGGAAAGGACAAACAAGGAAAATACAGTGAGGTGGGAGTATTCATGTGCTTGGTGAGGTGTAATAGGAGAAAAGGGAGTCACGGGTTCCCCATCTTTCACTTCCTCCTGTTGCTGTGCATTGCTTACATCCGCTTCCCAGACCAGCCTCTGTGATGGATTTGTCTGCTGAGGAAAAGCAGGGAAGGGCTTTTTTGGAATTACATATAGCGCTTGCCTTCTGTCAGCCTATGAAGATGTCAGTGGTGGCTGGAGATAAAAAGTGTATCTATGTCATATGGAGGGACCAGGGCTCCTTCCTGAGGTGTGGGAAGGCAGAGAGCTGAGTTCAAGGCTGGTCAAAGATGAGCAGCGGATGAGAGGTGACTGTGGGGAGGGACAGGGACCAGTCTAGGGAGAGAGGGCTGCAAGAAAGGATTAAAGCAAAGTGTCATTAAGAAAGAAGGTTGAAATGGAGCAGAAGGGGGATGGAGTATAGAAAAGGCGATGGGGAAAATGGATCTGGAGAGGAGAGGGAGGGTTTACTTGGGTAGGGAAGAAGCATGTGTGTGGGGGAGCGCTGCAGGGGGAAGTAAGTGTGAGGGAGAAGAGTTTGCTAGCAAATACTTGGGAACTGTGCCTATGAATGAACCAGAACCTTCCTCTTCCCTTTCGATGTGGCTTTGGAGGCAATATTAGAATCTTCCTAATTATTTTTCTTGGATGAGTTTTGTGCTCCTGATGATATTAATTATTCTTAAAGGTCAACAGCACTCTCTTGAATCCCCTTCTGTTCTATCATGTAATCAGTTAATTAATTGGAAACCATTTAACAGTGTCTGCCGAGAGCTTAGCCTGCCTTATGCCTTGTTGTTTTGCTGTTGCTGGGAGATGTGCATGTGTGTGTGTATATATATATATACGTTCTCGTATTTGTACCCCCTCCTTTCTTCAGAGGCTCTGCAGAGCGCTCAGTACCATCGCAGCCTCTGGCATCCCTCCCTGAGGCAGGCAAATCAGGACTCAGGCCCAGCTGTTACTTTTCTCTTTGCTTAACCCCCTGCAAGAACAGTGTTTGAGATTATTCAGGGCTCATTGATTTCTGGGCATCCAAGTAGGTGGGGATTTTATTTTATTTTTTTCATAGAAATTTGATGCAAGAGCCCTCTAACAGCTGAGAGCACAGCCCTAGATCAGGAGGGAGAGGGAGGACCAGAACCTGTCCCAGTGCATCTGTTCTCGATGTGTTGAAATTGAGGCTTTTGTGTGGACCTTGTCCAGCTCTCCCAGTGCCTGCCTGTGCATTTGGGGTGACCTTCCAGCTGAGGTGGTACTTCCTGAGCACCTGTCCTTGTTGTTTCAGTGTATTCAAGGGGAAGTTGGTGGGAAACACAGGGGAGCCTGAGAGGGCGTGTGTTTGGGGTCTGATGTCACCACATACTTGGAGATGCTGGGAAATGCCCCTTGGGTACGACTCACCACCCTGTCTCCTTGAGCTATGCCTTGTCACAGCACAGAACTCTCTTTTCTTACACAGCAATTGGATTTGTTCTGGGTCTGCTGGAAACCTGTGAATAAAGGCATTCCCCAGGTATTCTCTGTTTCTAGCTCAAAGAAATACGCAGTTTGAAGCAAACAGGCAGGATAAACCCAACCCTTCACTGGACCTGAAGCTGGTGACCCTTGTTCTCAATCTGCACACATCTCCAGTGTTATTTCTGCGTGCTGAAGCAGAACAGCCCAGTGTGCAGTTGTATTTTGGACCTAATTCATCTAAAATGACTACAATTTGAGAGGGAAGAGATGGGGTGGAGGCAGAGCAGCCCTGACGATGTTTCAGCTGCACAGGGGCAGCCATGGGGAAGGGCTCTTTCCCGTTGCAGGTCGTTTTTTCATTTCCTTGAGCAGAAGACCACCATGTCCCATGCCTGCTGCTGGACTCCGCTCTGCAGAGAAACTGGCAGGCAAAGGGAAAGCAAATGTAGGGCTGACCTAGCTTTTAGCCTTTCTTTGAGTCCTTTGAGAGCCCAGATGTCTTTCTAGGGCAATGGGTACTGCATACAACAAGGGAGGCATGAGTGCAGTCCAGAGGGCCTGATCCCTTCTTGTGAAGCACCTTGAAGCATAGGGGACAATGTTACCCCATCTGGTAACAGCTTCCCATCTGTACTGTGTGCTGAACCAAAACTGTGAGTGACAATAAGCTCTGAGGAGTGATTTGTCTCCAAACAAAGCTTCATGCAGCTGGGAGATGCCTCAGAAGAGATGACTTAGAGGGTGTGGAAGTGCCGTGGGGTTGGAGATGGCCTTTAAAATGGCCTTTAAAGCATTTCAGGATGGGCTGGGCTGAAGGCAGCAGCAGGAGATGGCTTGCTGTGTTGGCAAGTGCAACGGAAGGAGAGGCGTGGGGCAGCTGTGCCGCTGGCGTTGGCCGTGGGAGCCCTGTGACAGAGGCGTGGTGCCTTGCGCCTTCCCACTTGCTCTGCAACTTCTGTTTTGCAATGCTATTGTTTAAAGAACAATGCAGGAGACCAGCCCTTTCCACCTCCTTCAGTCCTGTTTCAGTGATAATTGGAATTTTATGAATTAAGGTCATGCAGCTGGGAAATTCAGAGGGGTTGGTGGTTCCTCCTCTGTCATGGCACCTCCAGGGCTAGTGGGGGTGCACAGGGTCTCTTCTTGGGTGTCGCCAGTGATGGTCTCTTGTTCTCCTCTGCTGCAGGATGCTTTGAGTTTCGGAAATTGTTGCAAATTCTGCCTCTAGCCCTAGAACAATAAATAATTTTGGGGGAATGAGATGATAATGTGATGGAATGTGCTATGTAACACGTGCCTTACAAGGCACAGGAGAACACCTGTGGACATCAGAAAGGAGTTAGCTATGTTATCAAAACTCAAGAGGGAGATTGAACTTTAGAGGCTTTTTGATTTTTCCTGTGTTTGGGGTCAGTAGAGACGTGGGTGTTGCTCAGGTGTTGCTCAAGGAGCAGAAATGGACTGTGGGTAATGGCTGGAGGACCTCTGTAAAGTGTCTTACGCCTCCATAGCACCGACACACACACCCTGGTGCTGAGCCTGGGCAGGAAGTATAAATGGGAAAACTTCTGGCAGCTGTGAAATCTCAGGCTGATCAATTTAATGCTGTGTCCTGTTGTGCTAACTCTTTTTTTTCTGGGCGTGCGAGGCTCGCAGGCGCGTGGCATCGCCTGGTGCCTTGGCAGGCTCTAGCTGAAGTGTGTCGTGGTGGGGCTTTGTACTGAGGTATCAGAGGTTTCAACTGAGTCTAGTATTTGCAGGACTTGATTTATAGGGAGGCCTGTACTGGCACAGCTTCTGAGGCTTGCTGGGGTGATTTTAGAGTATGTGTTAAGGGAGGACAGTCTGGTGGTGGTGGTCTTTGTTTTTTTTCTCTTAATGAGCAAAGCTGCTAACTAAACAGGAAAAGGAGGTGGGGTGAAGGGCAGGGCAGGTGACATGGGGAGAGTAACATTGCTTGTAGAGGTCACTGGAGCTATCTGGCAGGGATGAGCAAGTCAGAGTGACTTTCTAGTGTTTTTTGTGGTTCAGTCCGGAAGCTGTAGCAAGCTTGCTGGCTGCAGAAACAAAGCCTGATGGAGCTACCCCTATACCTACAGCAGCACGTGGGGCTGCTGACATTTTCCTCTCCTGTGGCCGCTAGCACCCAGCCGAGGCTCTAGTGAGCTCTGAAACGATGGGAAGCATCCGTTGTGCCCGGAGCACAGGAGACATTGAGGAAGTCCCGCGCGGTGCCATGGGCATATCCAGTGCTGGGGACTGCAGCTGAGGCTGTTCATCTCGCCTCTCGTTTCTGCCAGGCAGTCACTCGCTCTCCCTCAGCCCCAGCTGCTCCGCACAGCTAATGCCCCCGCTTGATCAGGATTTTTCAGAGTGACACCACATTATTAAAAGGTGTGAAAAACTTCTCCCATGCAGAAGTAAATGTGTCAGATCGGAAACGAGGGCGAATGGAGGATGGAGATGCGTGGAGGAGGGACGGGAGCGGAGGGTCTCTCCCTAACAGCAGCGTTTCTGACGTCGCGTTGGGCTGAACTGCATAATATAGCTTACAGTTTAATTACAGGGGCTCCTGCTTCTCAGTGTCATTAGTGAGGTAACTGGCTTAATTTAGCTGAATAAAAATGGCTTTAATAGTGGAAACACTTTTGGCTGCTGGGTAATTGAGGGAAAAGAAAACAGGCTGTCTTCTCTTACACTGAAGTCCACTTGTTCTGAGCTGCACAGATCCAGGCTCCTCTTTATACCTGTCCCTTTTTAAATGCAAGAGCTTGTTCAGCAGATGTACTTCCAAGGCCCCATCTGTCACTCATGTGCTGGGACAAAATGGCAGTGGTCACCTCCCCTCCCTTGCTGATCACCAGCAAGGTCTCCACAGTGTCTGTGGGAGAGTGTGCAGGATACAGCATATCCCCTCCTGAAGCGGAGGAGGATGGATGGAGGGAGAGAGAGAGCAAGAACTGGGACTTTGCCGTCACTCAGTGATAACATCCTGCCTTTGAGGTGTGCGTGGGGTTGCTGGTGGAGAAGGCTGGTGGGGATATGGTGTGACGAGCCACCTGCAAAGCAGGAGGCTTGGGAGCGTGGCTACTGCGTCAGGAGAGCGAAGTGGTGTCGAGCCTGAGTCACGAGTGGGTTGGGTGTCTGCTGCTCTGGACCTGGTCCAGGTGAGCTCCATCCAACCCCCTCTCCCTACCAAACTCCTTTGAATCCTGTTCTGGAGGCAAAAAGGACCCTGGCAGGAATTTTTAAAGGCCGTCTCTGTGGAAAATAGCATCTTGTGAGTGATGAAGAAAATGTCCCGTGGCAAAGACGCAGTTTGAGTATGTTCCAGGAGCGTTGATGGCAGGTCTGTCCTGAGAGAGACAGGTTCCTGTTCGCTGCTGAAAAATACACAGGGAAGGCATTTTGCCTCTCTTCCCCTGAGTTTCCTTGGTGTGTGATGTGCTGTATTTTATTACAGGTAGAGCTGATGCATAGGCTGTTATATAGGTTGTCTGGCATGCTCCGCTACAGGAGTGCTTTCACTTTCCTATAACTCTGCCAAACTTTAATTGCTCAGGCTGAAGTTTTCTGTGTTGGGTGTCTGCTCCTGGCTGAATTATTTTGTTGGGGGGATTATTTCTTTCTAATTTCCAATAAAAACCTGCTCAAATGTTTGAGGAGGTGGAAGGAAATGGGCTGTTTTGCTCAAGCTAGAAAATACTGGCGATGCTCCCTGCAGAGCACCTGCACCCTCTTTTTCTGAAGGGCAAGAAACTTTGTCAAAGGGAAGATTTTGCTCAGAAGACGTAATTTTGCTCTGAAATATCTTCGTACATAGGCAGAATGGCTCTTGATCCAGTTGGAAGGGAGAAGTTTTGCGAAGGATGTTTGGAAGTGAATAGAGGAGACGAGGAGCAGTGGTTCTTGATGGAACACTGGGGTTGGAGTGGGAGGATGTAAAAGTGAAGCAGGTCATAAGAAATTTGTGCGTATGTAAGGAAACTGGGGCTGAGGAGTATTTGGGAGTAGCTGGCAAGCAATAGGTAGTGTGATTCAGCCTTCTGGGGAGAAGTGGCTGGATGTGGGGGAAAACAAACGAGTCGAGGAGGAGAGACCTGACCCTGCCCAGCCACAGGTGCAAGAGGATGGGGCTTCTGCAAACAACAGGGATTTGGAGGTGACAACAGACTTTCAGTCTTGGAAACAACAGCAGGAAGGCAGAATGGGCAGCTGGAGCTGGGAGAGGACTAGTCCTGACTAAAAGGACCTTTATTTTCCCCAATCCTGCTGATTTACACTCTGCAAAACACTGGGAAACCAGGTATGTGCAGGTGAGGTTTGAGCATGGGGGGAACCTTGCAAGCACCAGACAAAGGACTGGAGCTCAGAGCTTCACCCGTGGAGCTGGAATTTAATCTCCTTGTGCACATGTACTTCAATACCAGCTCTAATTACACAATCACATGCGATCTTCCCCGGGAAAGCTGCCCCATCCAGCACATGGGATGGATCTGTTCTGGGGAGAAATTGGTGCTGTGCAGGGAGGTTTCTCTGTAGGAGCTTTCTAGCCTTTGAGGCAGAAGTCAGCAGGTGTACCCTTTGCACCTGGAAATTCAATCTTGACATCTCTGACCTTTGGGGTTTTTGTGACCTTTGGAGGTTTTGTGACCAAAGTGGCGTATTTTTAATGTGTGTTTGTGTGCAGCCTCTTTCTGTCTTTGTGCTGAGATCCGAAACCTTTGCAAGGACCCATTGCAAGGACCTTTTTGACACTTCAAAGCATCTGGGGTGGTTGTTTCCAGTGACAATCATGTTCCTCCCCGTGTGTATGCTGGCTGATCTGAAACGAACTGTTGGTGCCTGTCTCTCTGACTAGCCCTGAAAGGTGATGGTCAGGTTGGATCAGGCGCCAGCTTTGCCCTTGGAGGGCAGAGTCTCCTGCCAGATGTGTGCAAGTGAAGACCCATCTCCTCTTTGCTTAATGCTCGCTGTGGGTTGTTGTCTGGGGGAGGGAGGAGGTGGTAGGAGTTGGTTTCCAGGGACTGCAGCAGCTGAGAAGCGGATCACATCTGCCTGGCAAAGCTCCTCGCATTAGGGAGGATGTTTCCTTTCTCCATCTCTCTGTGTCCTAAATTGTAATAACACGATCATGCTATTTTTGATTCCCTTATTTGCGTGGAAAGCCTGTTGTTTTTTCTCTTCTCTTTCAGAATCCAATTTTCTCTTGACATTTCTGCCTAATGTAGCAAAACATGACCTTTGAGAAAGGACATTCCAGCAAGATTCACTCCCTCCTCTGCATCTCTGCCTCTCTCCCACATCTTGCTGTCTCTCATGCATCCCTCTTTACGCTTCCTCCTTCTCCCTGGCTTGGGGGAGGGAGTTTACTGTCTCGCTTTTCAGTAGCAGTGAGCTGCTCCTTCCCCTCCTACTTCTCATCTGTCTTTGCGAAGTTTCCAGGTGCTCAGTGCTCCGGGGTGGATAAAAGAGGGAGTTTTGCAGTATTTTTATTTTCTCCTGCTTAGCTTCACCTGCTATTTTTGCCACCTTTCTAAACTTTATCGGAGGCTGGAAGCAGTTTGTCTACAACCGTAGGAATGGTGGGATCTTAGTCATGTGAAATGAGGTACCTGTGGTTTCCACAGCGGGATAGTCTGATGTGAAGCAGAGCCAGAATGTAATGATGCAGCACTGTGCCACCATGGTGTTTGGGCTTATTCTTCTGCCAGGCTCGTGGAGAGCCTTTGGGACGATGGTTTGTTGTGTGAGCAGCAGTGGCTTCCCCACTCCTAATTGCAGAGCTTTGGGCTTCACAGCATCGCTTCGCAGCACGTGGGACAAGACCAGAGTTTCTTGTCCCTTGTCGGTCCCTGGGCTGTGTTCTCTCTGCATTTACCCAACACGTGTCTGCCCTTGCTGCAACCCGGTGTGAGGTGAAAAATGAGTCTCTCATCCCAAAACCTCATGCATCAGACCTGCACCAGCAGGAGCCATTACAGCACTTGCTCTCTTGTTTTGCAGAAACATGCTAAAACCAAACAGGGCTTGTGGGCTGAGCCCGGCACGGCTGGGCTGCCCGCTGTCACCTCTGTTCCACCTTGTCCCACACATCTTCTCTGGCCAGTCGAGCCTTTGATGAACCTCCAGGTAGTTCAAGCCTCTGACCATTCATTGCTCTTGTCAGCAAGCCTTGTGCTGAGCTGCCCACAGCCCGGCCACGCGGCTCGTGACGGGGAGGGAACTGATGAGGACAAGGGTGGATTCAAAGGACATGAGGCATCACCTCCTGTGGTTTCTGGAAGGCAGCGTAGGTATGGGAGGATTTGGAGTTCTGCCAGAGTTTGTGAACACTCTGCTCACCCCATGAGCTGGTCCTTCGGTGGGTGGCTCTCAGGCTGGCCAGGTGTCCCCAGGAAAGCTGTCCACTGGAAAAACTGTTTCATTACCATCTTCTCATGCCATTAGAAACCCAGAGCTTTCCTCTTTCTGCTCACTCTGCCCCAAACACATTTCTTCTTGTTTTTAGTACTTCCGCTGCTTTTACGCTTTTTCATTTTCTCTAGCTTTCAGCTGAAGAGGTGATGTCTGCTGGGTTGCAAAGCTCTCCCAGGTAGATGAGATTTATGTTTTTGCAAGTTGGAGCAGATGGAGAGGGATGGGGAGCTGTTGACTGCTGTAGCGGCGCTACCCCTGGGTGCAGATAACACGCAGCCGTACCGGGACGCTTTGAGCGCGCGTATACTGCCGATCATATGATAACACCTTGGGTAATCATTGTGCTGTCATTTGAACTTGTCTGTTACTATTTTTAACATGAAGTTTATATTTAATTTTTTTGTTAAATTTATGAAATTAGGCTTGTTCTTTGTGCTTGTGGCTGGTCGAGCTCCAGATTCACTGGCAAGAATCAGACATGCTTTGCTCTGTTTGGCTGGGTGGTTCTTTAACATCACAGCAGGATATAAACCATTTTTCTCCTTGGAAAAAAAAATAATAAAAAGAGAAACTTCCATTTGGGTTCGTCCTCATTAAAATCTCTCATTATGAAATGTAAACTTGGGTCGTAAACTGTGTGACAGCCTCCCTATCGAGGAGGACAATGAGCTCTGTAGAGGTGGTAGGGCCACGTGCAGAAGGAATTATTTACTGTGACTACTTCTTTTTTTTTTCTTGTTAATTTTCAGAGATCTCTCTGGGAACCGGCTCACCACACTGTCATGGCAACTCTTCCAGACCCTGCGACTCTTTGAACTGTAAGTCCCACCCTGACGGTATCTCCTGGGAGAAAAGGGAAGGCTGAGAGGTGGAATGATTTCCAAATAGAGCTATTTGGAAGCCTGTGCATAATTACCTAAAACTCCAGTGGGCAGCACCATCCTTGGGAGGGTTTCCCGGGTACGGGAGCACCAGAGCAGAACTGCTTTTCTTTTAACTTCACAGCAGCTGGCTAATTAACGTCAGGATGATGAACAAGTCATGCTTGGGGTAGTAAACGGTTGACTAACTCTGGGAACACATTAGAAATACTTACTAGGCCAGATTTTGAATTAGTCTTCTCAAATACTTGATCCTCCTCTGTGGCAGGGTAGGGCTAAATGTTTTTCTTTAGCTGACGGACATACTTTATAAGACACCCCTGCTTTTTAGGTGAATGACTCCCTTGCTCTTTAGCAGTTGTGGCACCTCCCGGTTCCTATGTGGGAGATGAGATAGTGTCTCTCCTGGGGCACCGGTGGCCTTCAGCCTGCTGAATTATTGATAGAGCATTCAGCGCTGTGCTTGAAGAATAAGTGGACACGAAATCAATGGAGTGTTGCCCCGATGACCTGTTTTGTTGAATTTTAGAAATAGTTGTTTGGTGGGTATAAAAATATATATATATGTAGGATTTGTCCCAGAGGATCCTGGGAAGCTCCATTCATCCTCACTGATGATCAATAGAGCTGTAAGCTAGAAGTGACTTATGAAAGAATAAAGACAGTCTTTCAAGTGGGAGTAAGTGTGTTATCACCGGTGTTACTGCAGTGTATTTTATTTCTGTCAAATTGTTAAATGAAAAATACTAATAGTGATATTAGAAAATACAGAAACGCCCTTCTGACGGGGAATCTGGCTTGCAGAGTTAAAATGCTGAATTTGGAATTTGTCTCCTCACTGATTACGGCGCTAAATATTTTTCAAGCCTGGCTCAGGTTTCATGTTCAATAGCATGAGTCATTTGTATTCTTAGACCTTTACTTATTGTCATTGCACTGTCTGGCAAAACTCAGATTGATGGTTGTTACCCAAGAGAGACCCAAGAGTGGAGGAGCAAATGGGGCTGCAGTCCTGAGCTAGAGGCACTGTCAGGGTCTGGGGTACTGGTGAGCCTGCAGATCAATGGAAATATTTCCATCAGGGCTCATTTTTAGGTGACTTTGTTTCATTTGGTCATATTTTGTTTCTTCAGGATTGTCCTGGGTCTGCCAGCCCAAGTCAGGCTCAAAAGATCAATATTAAGCATAAGGGGAATTGAGATGCTGCTGTTTGGGCGGCAAAGTGTACTCGTCCCCACCTGATGAAGAATATATCTGTGTCGTTCTGCTATGGTGATCCTGACAGGGAACCTGGTGTGCTTGGGGTGGCTTTGGTTGGTGTCAGCAGAGTCGCTTGGGGCCAGCGCTCTGCAGTCTGGCAAATGGGAATTGGCTGAGTGACTTGACTCCAGTTTGAGCTGTGCTTCAGAGTAGTCTTTACAGAGATAACAAGCCCCATTGATGAAAGAAGTAATGCAGGTAGAAAGATGGGAGATTGCAGGGCTGGTTGATAGGAAGAGGTGATGGGGTTGAAAAGCAGCACCGAGGCGATGCTTTTGCAGTGTGTTGTGGGGAGGCTTGACACCAAGCGGGGCTGGAGCCTTGGCCAGACTTCTCTTGCCACCATGCTGCAAGAGGGATCTTGGCAAACCACTCCTTGGCACCAGCTCCAGTCATCAACTTAGACCTACAAATGTGTGCCCGCAGTGTCTGGCTTGGTGTTGGCTGGGCTGAAGTAAGAGTCTTGTCAAGTTTATTTTTCCTGAAGAACTGCTTTGTCACGGGTACTTCATGACAAATGTTTCCCTCAGGGCTCCTTGTCACTAAGGACCCTCCATCCATGTGAGCACAGGTAGGACGGTCAGTACCAGAATAACATGATGATGCTGTTCCCCAGAGCGTGACGAGAAAGAGATATTTTAGCTGATACCCAGTAGGACATGAGTGTTAACGGGCAGGGAAATGTGCCTGTAGTGTCCTTCCTGGGACTGTGAAGTTGTCTGGTGATCTTTGGATTTGTTTGAGAGAACAATAGTATGGAGTTGTAGCCTTGTCTGTGGGCTCTAAATAATCCTTCACGTAAAAGTGTTGAGAATTTAGGTAAAGACATATCTACTGTGTAGTGGTCATGGTCCTGAGTGTTAGAAAGATGAGATCTGTTGATGAAGAAAAGCAAATTCCCAAAATGGGAAGAAATTAGTAATGGATGCGCAAAAGTGGGAAATACTGTATTTTTTTTTTAGAAATGCAGAGGATGGGTGAGTAGAAGACAGTTTTTTGGCACACTGAGCTCCAAGGAGGCTTCCAGAATCTGGGAAGGAGATAGAATACATGGCCCACGTAAAGTGAGTGTGAAGCTCTGGTGAAAGCTAGAAAGGGAGTTGCAGACTGACATCAGCCAAGGACTTGAAGTTGAGCCAAAACTCTCTGGAAGGGAGGGAGGAAGGTGGAGAGCAGCAGAGACTGATGTAGAAGCAGCAAATGTGAGGAAGGCAGGCTGAGCAGCAGCACTCCTGCGCGGCTGTGGAATGATCGAAGTCCCCAGGGACACAAGGGTCCGTTCTTCTCGAGAGGGTTAGTCTACGGCAATTGTGGGTCCAGAGGGGGGGTCGTCACTGAAGGCAAACCCACGGCTTGCAGCAAGGCAGCTCAGAACATCAGAGCACACAAGAAGGAAAGTCATGGGAGCTTTGTCTCCAGGAGAGTGTTGGGAGGAGAGGAACTAACTACAGCTGATGTGACATGGAGACGGCCAGGTAACATGACACCTGACAAAGCCACTCATGGCGAACATGGAGGAGGAAAGAGCAGAAGGCTAATGGGAAGATCGTACTACACTATGAGAGCAGGCAGGTGAATGGGAGCTTGGGGCTTGAAACAGCTGCCTGGCTGTGTTCAAGGCATCGCAAACTCCAGAAGATGGTGTTGCTTTAAAGCGGTTCCTTTTCTTGTTCAACAGAACTGAGACTTTCTCCTGCTGACTCACTGAGGAAAGGATGGCAAAAATGAGGCACCGTTCCAAAGAATATTATCTCTTTCTCCTCCTGGCCAGGAGCAAGGCTTGGAATGGTTTCCAGTAACTCCAGTCCTAATTCTCACAGCACGGGCTGACCTTGACTGCTGGGGCTTGGGCTAATGTGTGCACAGCTCTCCTAAGTCTGATGCTGAGCCTATACAGGGAAGCATCTGACACATGCAACAGCTCATAAACATTGGACTTAGAGCCTTTTTTATCCAGAAGTCACAGCTGGTTTCCTCTGTCATGTCCTTGGCTTCCTTTGTCATGTCCTCAAAGAGCTTACGGCTGACATTTCAAGAAATTCCTTCCCGGAAAGACCTAAGACTCTGGATCCAATTACGTTTTTGGTTGTATAAAACCTTGTAGTCCTGAACATCTTGCAGCTCTGCCTGGCCCATCAGCATTTCTAATACAAGCATTCCCTGCCAGCTTGCTCTGCAGTAGATTTCTGCAATGCTATAGCAAGAGGCTTTGGTGGGGATGGGGTACAGCAGCATCTCTGTTAAGGTCATGACTCCAACTTGATGTCGTCTGTGCCTCTAGCTTAAAAACTTCCTGTCGCCAACAGTCACACTAATAGAGTTGTAGCCAGGCAGTGGGTACTGCCTGCTCTCTGCATTCGCTAATCCAGCTGTCAGATGGATTAGTTCTTCACTTTCTATCCCATCCCTTTTTGGAAGGGGTTTGGACGTAACAGTTCTAGTTGGACCACCAAGAGAAGCCCTGGTTCTGGAAAGTAAATAAAATGAAAAATGAAAATAACCTTTGTTCCCTCTCTGCTGGGTGCTCGCTGGTTCTCAAGCTTAGGGGAGTGATCTTAGTCCTGAGGTAGGAGGGTGTTTTAATTGCAAGTGTATGAAACCTTGGCAGCAGCTTTATGTGAATCAAAAGAGACAGGAGAAGTGTGGCAAGAATCTCCGCTGCCCTCTGAGGCGCTTTAGCTGCAGACAGCTTTGTTTTAGCTGATGAGTGGGGAGGCTTGGGACAGGACGTGTGTCTCATTTAGCTGCCTAGCCTGAAAAAAAAAGACTGTTCTGTGTGTGCATGAAGTCCTGTCTGTCCTGGTATGTACTGGGATGCTGATGGCATCCCTCTCGCGTCCTGGTGGAGGCTGTCCAGGCAATTTTGGGAGTCAGTGGGTCCAGCTTTCTGCAGGGAGCAAAGCTGGGCTCAGCCAGGCACTTGCTGCATCACTGTCTCTGAAGAGTCGACTTGGTGCCCGAGTGGATCTGGGGTTTCAACTCTGTCATTGTCCCCTTGAATGGCAGTGCAGGGCATGATAGTCCTAGTGCTACTCTGTCCCAGACACAAGCCCTGCAATGTGCCTGCTTTGTGAAGGGGCTGTGCCCGGAGCACACCCTGCTATGAGCCTTTATTTTGCTTGGTCTCTTCTTGGGCCAGCTCCTTGATTCAGAAGGCAGCTCTACTTTTGCAGAGAGAGCCCAGCTCGCTTGTGACTGTGATACTTGTTATTTCTCACTGGCATTTTTCAGTTTTTAACGAGGCGTTCAGAAGGTGTGGGAGTGTGCACGGCTCCTGAGCACCTGTAACCAAGCGATGCTTTGGCAACATTTCTGGGCTAAAAGGTTGACTTGTCCTCTCTGGGAGCAAGCTGTGCTGGATATGTCTCACAAGGAGGAGCCCCGCACCTGAATTCTCCCTGTGGCACTGCTGTACTCATTAAGCCCACAATAGCAAAGATGACCTCTTGACTGCCCTGCCATACCTTTCAGCACCAGTTTTTGCCCTTCCTGCCATGATGGGACATGTCTCCAGAGAAACATGATCATGCTGTGTGAAGATAGGCTGAGAAATCTGGACTTGTTGAGCCTTGAGAAGAGAAGGCTTAGGGGGAGACCTTGTTCTGATGTACCAGTACTTGAAAGGTGGCTACCAAGAGAAAGGAGACTCCCTTTTTACAAGGAGTCACATGGAGAAAACAAGGGGGAATGGCTACAAGTTACTCTGGGGAAGACTCCGGTTGGAGTCCAGAAGAAGACTCTTTACTATGAGAACATTAAACACTGGAGTAGTCTCACAAGGGAAGGGATGGACTCCCCTACACCGGGCTGTTTTGAGACTAAACTGGACAGGGCACTAGGCCATCTCACTTAATTGTTTTATTCTTTTTTATTTAAAAGTTTGGACTAGATGATCCTTGAAGTCCCTTTCAACCTGACAGTGGATTTTGGCCAGAGGCCACTTTGTGGTCCCCAAGGCCCATCCTCCTTGTAGAGAAGGGAAGGTGCTTTTATTGCAGAAAGGGTGAGAGATAGTGGAGATGTATTACAGAAGTTGTGGGAGGAAGAGTTGGAAGGAGCTGCAGCTTCTAATGACCCCTGCAAGGGATGTGGTCTGAGGAGAGAAATGGAGGTCCAGGTTTTTGGGCAGGTTTTCAGCAGGTGCAGGTGAGTTTGGAAATCCTTATGCACCACTCTGGAAAGCTGTCTGGCACGGCAGGGCAGGCACCAAGCAAGGAGGGAGGACATCACCCCCACGTCAAGAGTGCATTTGTAATACATGTTAAAGAAAATGGGTGTACACATCTGTGCCCCTTTGAGCCGCTGTGCCAGCTGCCGGTGGCACTCGGCACATCCAGCCGGCGATGGGAGTTAATTTGTGCAAAAGCCCCTGTGGGGATCTCGATTAGAACGAGTTACATCGCTGATGTTGGGGCGGGTCGTAGGTAAGTCCTGCCCTGAAGCCCGCTGCTCCTGTATTATTCATGGCCCTTCATGAATTAGCAATGGGCCGGGAAGGCTGCCGTCTATTACTTACAGAGCTGCCCTTAAGTGCTAGGGCAGCGCGCTCTCCGGCAGCCTCGCTCTGTGAGGATATTTGCAGCTGAGCAGAATTTCTCCCCCATTGCCTCTCAGCTCCCCCAGCTCCCTTCTGGGGCCCTGAGTACAACTCCAGTTACCTCATCTGCCCTTAACTGAGTCTGTGGCTCTTACCCCTGTGCCATCCATGTCCTGCTGATAGCAGCGACCTTGGGAGAATCCCGAGGAGCGTGTGGATTTGTGGCTGTGCTGAAGAGGCACTGGCAGTACTCGTTGTAGTGCGCAGGGGATGTCTTGTCAGTTGAATCCCACCGAATCACGGTGCTAATCTGCTCTGGTCTGTTAAATTTAGTGCTTTGGCCTTTAGGTTGCTTGTCTGAGCCTTGTACCTGTCTTGCAAAGGTTTACATGCTTTTGATGGGAAAGAAATGAACTAGCCAAAAGCCACAGAGTGAAGTTTAACTTGATGTTTGTTCTGAAGAGAGAAAAAAAAAAGGTCAGATGGCATCATCTTGTATGAGAAGATATAAAGTGGCATCGTTAGGGTGCAGGCCTAACACCGCTGGGTGCTACCAGAAGATCCCTTCTCTTCCTTCTCCTTTTTCACTGCTGTATTGACAAAACAGCAGCTGCACACGTTTGGAAGGTTGTTTCCAAATCCTGTTAGTCGGTGAAATTAATTTTGTAAAAGCAAGCATGAATTTTACAGTAACATGTGGAACAGACCAGAAAAACCGCTTCTCCCTGCATGACAGGGGTAATCTAGATAGCATGTGAAGCAATGGTTTGACCTTTGGAGATGTTCTTCTGCTTTGGGGTGGCTGAGCTCACCTTCTGCAGCACTGGCTTCTCTGTTCCCTACTTTCTTTTTCTTCACAGTTATGTGAGGAGATATTTTGTTTGTTCAGACTGTATCTCCTGTTTTGCTCAAGTTATCACTGCAACTCATGTTGGTAAATCGATCCGGCCTGGTTGAGCACTGGGTGCTCCTCCCTGCTGGGGTCTGCCCTCCTTGCCATCTCCACAGAGAGCTGCAGGGCTTTAAAAATGTAAATGAAATTGTTAATAGGTTGGAAAAATCAATTATAATAAACATTCCTGGTATATAAACTGTGTGTAAGTGTTTTAAATGGAGTACATTAAAGGCAGTGCTTTTTTTTCATTTCTCCTGGCCGGGTCAGCAGGGTCTCAGTGCAGTGCTATTTGATTTGATTAAAATGCATGATACTCTGCTCATTTGCTCATGTCCTGGGTCACCAGGAGGCTGTGTTCCTACAAGGTACTTGGGAGAAGAGCTGCCGGCTTCACTGAGTGCTTGTGGGGGCTGGAGATGTGCTTTGCATAGCAGGGTCTTGAACCCCCACTGAAGTAGGGTTTGAAGATGTGAATCCATATTTTAGGGCAATGGGGAGCTGCCTGCTTCTTTGCCAAGGGATGAATGTGTTGAGTGTATGGATGGCTGTGGGACTGAGCTGCAGATATGCAGATCTTGTGATGAAAGATCTTATGTGTATCAGTGTGCTGCTCTGGGAGATGTAAAATGTTGTGTGTGTGCATGAAAGAGACTGTGAAAACACATGAATGTGTAACCTCTGTCTCTCTGGAGACGGAAGAGACAGGAATAATGAGTTCCAGAAGACCCCAGACAAATAACATGGAGAAGATTCTCCCGTAGCTCTAGAGGGTCCCTTGCACCTGCAGGTGTTGTCCTCCTCGGGGATCCTGGAGCCAAGTGATGGCCCTGTTTGCCCTTCTCCACCCCACCATCCTTTCTCATGCTCTCTCTGCCTGTAGGAGACTAGAGGGGAACCTCTTTAACTGCAGCTGCGACATCCGCTGGATCCAGCTCTGGCAGGAGAAGGGTGAGGCGAACCTGCGGTACCAGGAGCTCTACTGCATGAACATGGACGCAGCCATCATCCCTTTGCAGGAGATGAACATCACCCAGTGTGGTAAGGACTCTTGGAGCTGGGTGTGAGAGGGACCAGGAGGGTGTTGGGAAGGAAGCCCTGTCCTATTCAGCACTTCTGGTTCAGCCGTTTGCTTGAGGAACCTGATGTAGCCGAATCCCATCATGTGGTCAAGTACAAGATGATTGAAGCTGTTTGGGGTAGTTTGTGGATCAAAAATAGAGTATGTGGGTAAATGTGGGGCTCCTGTTTCTGTATGCGTGAAGGTACTGAGTGATTTGGGGCACTTCCTTTGCTGTAATTCTGTTGCTTGACAAAGCGTCTGTGATGAGTCTACGTGATGCTTTGAAAAGGGTTGTGTTTCATGTTGCTCTTTCTCCGTCTTACAAATCCTAGAAACAGCATATTGTTAAAAGACACTGCCAGCATATTTATTGTAATTACTCTAACACACGCCTCTAGTCATCTTCTTTAGTTTTTATTTTTTCAATTGAAAACCTGTATCTGTAGGGAAAAGGCAGGAGGGACCTTATATCTTTTCCTGTTTCCTGCTGCTGTTTAAAAGAGTCCCGTGGCCCCAGAAGCAACATGAGGCATGTTCAATAGTTACCCCGTTTTCCTTCACCTTCTTCACACATGGACTGCCTGCTCAGTGTCAGGTTTTTGGTCTGCTACTGCCATTCCTGGGAAGCATCCCTTGCAGAGTAAGGGGAAGGAGGTGTACCTTCAACCGAACAATTAAACTCTCTATATGCAAGCAGCTGTCAAACTCACAGGCTGGAAAAAGGAGGAAACCCAGAGGTTTTCTTTATCTGATGATCATTCTCTGTTTTAGGAATTTGAGTTTGTTTCTTGCAGCAGTAACAGATAAAGAGCACACACATTTGGGTTTGCATGGCTCTTTAATTTTTTTTCCCCAAGTTCACGATGTCCCTTTATTAAGGTCTGGAAATTGGCCAAAGTGTGCCTGCCTGTGGATGAACTAAAAAGATTTGAGAATGTGCTGTAATTTCCTCCCTGCACAGGAAGAATAATCTGCAAGGATTAGAGGGGGGGGAAAAATCCTTGTGGATCAGGGACAGGAGGAGAGGCGACTCCATCGATGGTGGTATTAGACTCTGGGGGACAGCAGGGTGCTGGTTTGGAAACACGAATGTGTTGGTGTGCAGGGTGAGCATCTCCTCTCACCTCTTGGCCTTCTGGAAGGACAGGGAGCTGCACTGATCTGTTTTTCTCCAGAGGAGAGTCTTTCTGTTCAAGCATTAAGATGACTCAAAGGGTGTTGTAACAACATCCCATTTATCTTTGTACTTTGATTCTGAGGGCTGGTGTGGCCATGTTTGATACCAGTTCAGTCTGGAGAGACCATATATGTCCCTCTCATCCTCATCTCCTCTGACTCCTGCCACCTATGCAGCTTTGCCAGGCCTTGACCACTGCCTCCTTTCTTCTTGCATCCCCCCAAATCAGTACCATGTTACTTCCCTCCTTGTGTCTCTCCTTCATGGCAATAAAAGGATATGTATCTCCATCCGTGACATTGGGTTGGTGTGATGGATGCTGCTGCCTTATGATGGGAGGGGAGCACTGGTCAGTTCCCTGTTACCCTACCTGCCCAGTTTGCCTCTGTGAATGGCCCAGAAAGCTTCCTTTATGCAAGAAGGCTGTTGCCCTTCTTGTGACCAGTGCTGTCTTGTTTCATGTGCAAGGATATTTGGTGTCTGTGGTGGCAAGTAGGGAAATGGTGTAAATCGGAGCTGCCATAAATCAGTGAATCTCTCTGCCACCACTGAGGAAGAGCAAGGGCACCTTATATTAGGAGAGCTGCAGTTAATATGAGGACACATCCTTGGTCATTCTCTTGATTGCTGTAAATTAGAGGGATGCTTTCCTCAGCTGGAGTGCTGGATGCTCTGTGCCTTGTCCCTGAAGGTGGGAATGCTTTGGATCCTCTCCCAGCACACGTAGCTTTCCCATCCCAGGTGATTGCCCTTGAAAGTGACATTTTTGGGAATAGAAGGGATGACAACAGGGGTTGTGTGAAGGGAGGGGCAGCCAGTACTGGACACTAGCTTTTTGGCTCAAATGTGATGAGAGGATCTGTTCAGCTGGCACATCTCCACTGTCTGCATTTTCCCTGATCTCCAAGACCCCTCCTTCCCTCGGTAGGGCAAGGCCATGCTGTTGCCTCCTGCTACTTATTCCAGGGTGCTGGAGGCTGATTTGGGAAACAACTTGGTGTCATCTGGGTCCACACGTGTCCTGTGGCTGGCTGTAGCAAACGCTGCTCCACACCTGAGTGCCTTGGTGTCTGGCTCTCCTAGACCTCCCAGAGATCAGTGTGAGCCATGTGAACCTGACGGTACGGGAAGGGGAGAACGCTGTCATCACCTGCAACGGCTCAGGCTCGCCGCTGCCCGATGTCGACTGGACGGTGGCCGATCTCCATTCCATCAACACGCACCAGGTAGGGGCTGTGGGTCCTCAGTGCTGCCTGTGCCCGATGTGGCAAGGGCAAGGCATCTGCCGTGGGTTCCCTAAGTCTGTGCATGCAGGGCAGAGGGTCAGGTGGATGGTGGAGACTGCTGTAAGAAAAGTAAAATAGATGTATCTAAAGGAAAATTGAGGCTGTAGCCTATCCACATGAGAACCTGGGAACTACCAGAAGACAGCAAAACCTTCTCTCTACATGGCTGAAAAGTGAAGATGAGACAGCTTTGTACCTCAGTGGTCCCTGATTGAATTTACCCGTGTCTCCTCTAATGAAACTACCTGTTTACAGAGGTGTCTGCAATAGCTGTGGCTGAAATAGGCAGCCCAGCAAGCTTTTTGAGAGTAAAGATGTGTTTATCAGTGTTACAACGCTGTGACTCTCCCCCTCCCAGTAATTCCTCTTATAAGATGTGGTGCATTTAAACAGGTGAGGAAACACCTCCCTTTACCTAGATCCTAATTATCCTTGGATTCTGGAGACCTTCTCACATCTTACGTAGAAAACTGTGATCCTCATCTTCTGTGGGCAATAGGGGAGAGGAGAAAAGCCACCAGACACTGATTTCTCTATGTCTCTCTGGGATTTTTAGACCAACCTCAACTGGACCAATGTTCATGCCATCAATTTGACCTTGGTAAATGTCACCAGTGAGGACAACGGGTTCCTGCTTACCTGCATTGCTGAGAATGTGGTGGGGATGAGCAATGCCAGTGTGCTGCTCACAGTCTACTGTAAGTAGCAGTGGAGAGACCTTGACCATATAAAGGTTGGAGGGTTGCCCTGGGAACCGTTTTGAGTGCATGGCCACTTGCTACCTGTGACGTACTGGTTTTGTGGATGAGGATTAGGAGCTGAGCACAGCAAGGAGGAGGTAGATACTTGCACAGCTCTCTAAGTGTCAGTATTTTTGCTTTCCTACTGCTTCCATTAATGCAGAAATGAGCACTAGAGCAGAGGAGGAGCAGCAGTGCCACACTGGTGGTGGACATTTTTCCACCTATCTCTTGGAAGATCTCGTGAAGAAAGGAAAAGACGTAGAGCGACTAAAACTGTGTTTACAAACAGAGTTGCTAGCCCCAGTGCTATGTGAGAAGTTAAATGTCACCCTTGCTAAAGCCGGTGTAAACCTTGCCTCTGCTTTCAGGGATGCTAGTGCTTCCTCCCAGAGCTGTTCCTTCAAAGTTAAACTGTAAATGCCATGTAAACATGCACGTGTCAAATTTCAACTGTTCACTTTTAACTGCAAGTAGCTAAAATTTCTTTGTGCTTTCGAATATAACTTAACACAAACCTGACCTTAAGGGGAAGTTTACACAGCTTTGTGCTCTCAAGCAGTTGAGATTTGCTATATGTTGCTGTGTCTGTAATATTTGCCTTTACTCTGGAGTCTGAAAATCTGTCCTCCACCCCCAGTGTTGCCGGGTAGAGTGGTGACACATGTGAGGTTCTGGCTAGTCTTGGTGAACCCACGTGTGTCCAGTGCGGTGCAGGAGCCACAGGGTCCTGTAGACAAGGCAAGTCACAAGGGATAGGAAAAAGGAGAGCAGATGTTTTACTACTTTCTCATCCTCCTGTTAAGTACTATAGAGGGATTAAGGAGTGGAGGTAATTAAAGTTCAGATTAGCTCAGAAGTGATTGGTCAGCAGGCGGGTGGTTTTTGCACTGTTTCATCATCTTTCCCTCCACACACTAAACAGCACCATGCCAAGGCCTGTTTTCACCTGTGTAATCCTCTAAGCTGCTGACAATTTCTGCTACCCCTGCTCTTGGTGCCCAGACCTGTCACTTGGGCTGTAATTTCATACTGGAAAGATCTGGGTTTGTGCGTGTAGGTGGCTGCCTGTTTTGAATCCTCCTTGCCTTGAAGACGTGAACAAGCCACATGCAGATTTAAGCTTTTGAGTGAAAGGAGGTGGCTGGGACAGGGTTGTGTCGTTCAGGGTTAGCTGGATGCTGGTGGGAGAATGTTGCTCAGCTCCAACCAGCTCTGCACCTTTTTGTCTTCTGCTCCCTTCACTGCTTGAAAAATTTGGTCTTTTTCCCAAAAGATGGGTCAAAGTTGGTGCATGGGTTTTGTTCAGATGGGTGGTACCAGGAAAAGGAGAGTTATAGGGAAGACCTACATCTTTTTGTGTCCTTTATCTTTCCGCAAAACTCTGTTCTTCTACTTCAGACCTTGCCAGCCTTGGGGTTTGGGACCTTACATGTAGGCGTTATAAACAGGGTTTCAGAAGCAATGGCAAAGCAACATTTGAATTCCTGGAGTGTCCCGGGGGGAAGACAATGCATATGCAATAAATTGCAGGTGGAGTCTCCGCTTTCCTTTTCCCTCTCCCACTCTACTCCCTTTAATTAAAGCACCCCTGGAGGGTGTTCGGCGGCTGAGAACTCCTTTGGGATAGTCAGGCAGTCAAAACCCCCAAGGACAGGCAGTCGCTGAGGGATGTTTGCTTCCCCAGCTATGCAATCCAGAATCGCTCAGTGCGGCTGGAGAGCTCCGACGGGAACGTCGCACAGGTGTAATGTGACAGGGCTATGTCGCGGTGTCCTCAACAGGGGCAGGTGGCCGCCCCGTGAACCCTTGAGAGAAGGTGTGTGAACCGGGCGACTCAGAGCTTTGTTGTTTCTGGTGAAAGGACGATCCCTATTGTTAATTTGTAGCCCTGCTCGGAAGCCCAAGAGAGCTGGCTGTGGTCCAGATACTCCTTCTGGGGAGCGTGGAGTGGTTCTTGTGACTTAGCACTGCTTCTGTGCAGAAATCCATGGGAAGAGAAGGAACAAGGGATTTTGGAGGTTGCGTTTTCAATAATCTAAATTTCCATGGTGCACAGAGACATGATGTGGGTGGAGGTGTGCTGTGAGCCTGCCATGTTTCTCTCTGCTAGATCCCCCTCGCATCCTAACTCTGGAGGAGCCGGTGCTACACCTGGAGCACTGCATTGCATTTGCAGTGCATGGAAACCCAGCTCCCACCCTTCACTGGCTGCACAATGGCCAGGTCCTCCGGGAGACAGAGATCATCCACATGGAGTTTTACCAACAAGGGGAAGTGTCTGAGGGTTGCCTGCTCTTCAACAAACCCACTCACTACAACAATGGCAACTACACGATTGTGGCCACCAACCAGCTGGGCTCAGCCAACCAAACCATCAAAGGACACTTCCTTGAAAAGCCCTTTCCAGGTAGGATATTCAGTTTATCTCATTAGGGTTGCTTGCAATCCAGAGGTCTTACTACAGTCCCACCAGTAGTCCATACACCTAGACAAGGCCTGGACAACCCGGACTGGTCTTTCTGATCAGCAGGTTGGAAGAGGTGACCTCTGGAGACCTCTCCTGATCAATGTTTCTCCTACTCCAGTGTACTTCAATGTCATAACTCTTTAATGCAGAGAGAGACATTAACTGGTTTACATGTTTTTGTTGTGTAACACACTCTGTAGTGGCTTGGTTTGTTTGGTTGTGGTTTTTTTAAGATCTTTAGCGATTTCAGTGGTAATAGGGTGTAAATCTGGTCAACTATTTTGGATCTCCTCTGGGGTCTTCCAAAGAGATTGCCCAATTTTTTTTTTCAGTGAAAGTGTTCTTCTAGTTGATTGCTGGTTACGACCTAAAGAAAGGAATGCCCTTTGAAGTGATGCAGCTCTTCCTTTTTTATTCTCCTAGCTTGCATTTGAGAAATGATTAAAGCTGGATGCAGCAGTGTCAGCATTGTTTTCCTTCTCAATATGACGTGTGCAATTCTGGAATGACAGGTCTACAAAAGATGCGACGACTCAATTAGTCACTTTGCATCAGTTTACTGGGATTTCTTAACTAGCTATTTGGAATTCACCTTTGTATTCCCTAGTGATTCAGGGCTTAACTGTAAAGGGGAAAAAAACCCAAACATTTGAGGACATGAAGACCCAGCTCTGGGGAGTGCAGTAGAGACTTCTGTGGTGACCTGTCCCCTCTATTGGGTCATGGAGGGTGTTGGTCTGCTTTCTGACATTGTAACACCACACTGGCCATCATGGAGTTAAGATCTGTGCACACTGCTGCCTTCAGGAATGCTGCCACGAGAAAGTGGCAGCTCTAAATTGGCCCCTGCAGCCCAAGAAAATCCAGCAAAATAGGGCGCTTGCTAAATATAGAAAAATACCAACAGTACTCTCATTTATTATTTATATCACACCATATATGTGCACAGGAGTTTTCCCGCAGGTCAAATATCGTAAATGCAAACCCAAATCTCTGCCTTGAAGATCTGACAATTGAACAAATGAGCCGATATGGACGGGAGTGTAAAATTTGTATTCTGGTTTCAAGGCTGACGCCCTGTTTGGTTATCTGACCTATTTACGTTTCCTTCTGTTGGGGCAGAAGAGCAGCTTATCAAATGTAGGTGGATGAGGAAAGATGCACAAGTTTGCAGTCTCAGCTCTGTCAGGTCCCACCTTTGTGACTCAATTTCCCCATCTGCGGAATGGGGACAGCTCTTAAGTAGGTGCTGGACCTTCAGAAAAGGGGACAGATCTGCTGTTGCGAAGGACTGATTTTGGAAATGGATCTGAGTCGTGCGGTGGTGTGGGAAGGCACGTTGATGTTTGAAGAGCCTCTTGTGTCAGAGGCTCTGAGAGAACGGGACTGTGTGAAATATATGTAAAGTACTGCCCTTGTGAGCACATCTTCACCCACGCCTTGTGTGTGTTTTTGGTGTGGAGTACGTACTGACCCTGAACCATCTCTCAGCAGGAACTGACCCATTTCTTTTATTTCTTCTGATCCAAAGTCCCAAGCTGTTCCTCACCCTGGCAGACCCTGTCAGCCTGATGCAAGGTGTAATTTACTTTCCTTGAAGTTCGTTGCTCCATCCACTTCCACAGCTGACATTAACACTCAATGCAGCTGACATTTATAATTTCCCGTTTGAAGGTAGATTTCTCTAGAAAATGCCACAAATTGAAGGTTCTCCGGTGTGGTTTATTCAAGAAACTTATTGCCTATAGCTATTCACAAGTTTAAGGGTTTTTCTGCCACTGCCCAGGATGAGATTATTGGTCTTGATTAATTAATGAAAGCATAGTGCCTATTAGAGTCCCTGTCAGCATAGAAAAGGACCTGTGACCGTGTGTTTCTTTTAGAAACCCCTGGTCTGCAACCTCTCGTTCGTACTGTGCCAGGTTGTGCTCCCCAAGTTGGGAGGAGAAAGGTGCTGTTAGAAGCTGGGTGGGAGCTGGAAGATATGTCCCATGCCATATTCTGCTGTCCTGTGATGTTGTGGCTCCAGAAGCCAGGGCAGCGGCTCCCAGGACAGATTTGTGTCGTAGTGTGATAGAAATCTCATTGCGTGTTGTCACTGGCATCTCTACCGTAGGCTGCCATCTCCTTAATTAATCCACAAAGGTTATTGTACCTACCTCCCCTGTGATGAGTGTTCAGTTCTTTGGGAACTTCTTACAGAACTCGAGTTGGCTGAAATGTCTTGGGTATGTTTTATACTTCGAAAAATAGGGTTTAGTGGGAAAGATTTTTTGTGGGTTCCTGTTCAATGTATGTAGTCCAGCAGGGAAAAATGCAAAGGGGAAAGATAGAAGCAGCAAGAGTTTTATGACTAGTCTTTGCCATTTTTAATAGGGGAAAAAGAGTCTCCAAATGAAATATTTCTTCCCCCTTTTTTTTCCTCCCCCTCTTGTTAGAAATAAGCAAGGAAAGTCACTCTTCTACTTGACTTGAAACAAAAATATTTTTTCAGGCTTTTTTCCCCTGGTTTGGAAAGCCGTATTTGTCACCTGGGGGTCATTTTCCACTTCCTTTCCAAACCTCACCCATACTTCAGCGTGAAGGTTTCAGTGTCCTTCCAGGAGCCCTCTGCCAGCAAAGCTGTGTAAACTCCAGTTAATATCGGGCTGAATTTCTTACATGGGCGAGTGAATTGAGGGCTGACGTTATTCTCATGCTATGTAAACTGAGTGTCACCGAGAGCTTTAGACCTCATCGTCTGGGGCCTCAGCCGCCTTTGGAGCTGAAGGAGCTTTACTGAATAGACTGGAGCAGTCAAGAGGTTGACAGCAGGGCCTGGTGTGGCTGTCTCGGGTGAGAGGCAGCTCTAGAACAGCCACAGCCTCCATGACCAGTTCAGATACTATTAGCTTTTACAAGTGGCTCATGAGAAGGAGGTCAGAGGAGGTCTCCTCTAACCCCCTGCCCCACAGTGGACTCTCCTCCCTAGGAAACTAGTCCTCATCCTCGTAGGATTTTGTCCTTGGATGAATGCTGCCATGCAAGGCAAAATCTGCTCCTCTCCCTTCCACCTCCATCCTGCTGAGCCCAGTGTGTCTGTTGAGCTTTGCAGGATTGTTTAATGACCATTCTAAGGTTTGGTTAGCATGCTGCTAGTTGTTCTCCATTTTGGCCTTGCAGTAGCATCCCTCCCCTCTGTTTCAGCCCCAGGCCACACACACTTTCCCCTGTGCTCTCCATCCTGACCTCCAGCATGTCCTGCTGGCCCATGAGCTGCAATTTCCAGTTACAGTTGCCCAACAGGACAAAATACGAGAATTTGGTTTGCTGGACTTTTTGGGGTGGTGGACCGTGTCTGAGGTGGGTTGGGAATGAGACCACTCTCCATTTCCTGTGCTAACTGTGTGGCTTCTCTCTTTGTCCTTTTCACAGAGAGCACGGACAACTTTGTTTCAAGTAAGTGTCTCCTTGCCCTTTGTACACTGTGGGTGTTTTGGTTTTGCGATTCCCGGTTGACTTATGTGCTCTCAGAGGAAAAATCAGGAAGTCAAAAGCGAGTTGGCAGAGTTGCACAAAGGCCTGGCTTCCCCATGTATGGGCAAGATGTCTGGGGAGCTTTTGATTAGCTCGGTAATCTCTAGAGCCCAGGAGATGTTAGTTTCCCTGTAGTGACATCCTGAAGATCTCATAACGGAAATGATGGTTGGTTGTTGCGTAGCAAAAAGGATCTTGGCGAGTTGCAGGCTGGCCTGTCCCCAGAGCAGTTGTGTTTCATGGCCTATTTATAATGTGCTCTCTCATGTGGACTAGGATGAGAAGCAAGACTCAACTTTTGTAGTGTTTCCTCAACAGTTTCTTTTCTTCACCCCAGCCCCGCAAGAAAACCCCACTCCATCCAAATAACTGCTTCTTTGGATGAAGTTCTGATGGAATCAGTCTTTTTTAACCCTACTAAGCCCAGTAGATGTCTGGAAACTCTGTAAGATGGCTCCTGGGTGGAGGCCACCTACCCTATGACATCAGGCACCCAGATGTTTCTCATTTGTAAGGTTGGAGTGACATCAGTGTTGTCCTGGTCTGTGTTTTTTCTGCTGATGTGCATAGGGAATTCTGGTTGATTCTGGTGCCTTCTGAAATAGTTGCAGACTCTGTTAGGGATGAACTAGATCTCATCAGGTCAGACACCGTCATTAAACACGTGCTGGTGCCTTGGGTGTCCTGTGGGAGCCACATTGAGTCTTCTGTCTTTGGTGTTTTGGTTTCAGTTGGCGATTATGAAGTCAGTCCCACCCCACCGATCACTGTGACCCACAAACCAGAGGAGGACACTTTTGGGGTGAGTCCTGTCCTCTTCTCTGTAGCACTGTTTTGCATGCATTTCCTGGTATTGATGACTCGGTATTTGCATTCCTGTGTTGTTTTGAGATGTTTGCAAGGAAAACGTCTTCCTTTATGACTCAAGACGACAATCAGAAGGATTTTGTGGCTTCCGTCAGGCAAGTAAAATACTGACATGAACTATATGATTCTGTTGGGTCTTCAGTGTGGAACCAGGGAACTCTTTGAAAATAAGGCATCCTATGAAGTTGCTACTGGCAGGGTCACAAATTCTCACTGCAAAAAAAGTAGCACCCAGAGAACAAACAATTGTCTGTTTTAGACTACTATTGAGCTGTTAAGTTTAGCCCTGTGAGGGTCTTGGATTTAGCTTAGTTCAGTTCTGTCAGTGCCAGTTTGCCCTCTGTCCTGCTGCTCAAAGTGTGCCAAAAATGGAAAAGTAAAGAAAGCCTACAGCTCATCAGATCTCAATGTTGTCTTTCTTCTGCAAAATCCAGGTAGAAAAAAAGAAAAGCAAAGAAAAAAAGTGCGTATAAGTATTGGGGGCTGTGGGGGAATTAGCATATTACACAATTGCTCTAATCCTGTGAAAATTTTAAGATCTTGAAACCCACCAGGCATTAATAGAATGAACAAAACTCAATCCACCTTGGTTTCGGTTCTCATCCAACGGAAAATCTCCTGTAACTGAAGTGATAGCTTTGAACAGTGAGACTGGAGTAATAATGTACACTGATACTAAATATAAAGCCCAGAAAACAATCTGAGGGATGAAAATAGAGCATGGTAAAATAAAAAATTTAAAAATATCTGGTAGCTTATGTATCAAGGGTTGCAAAGTGAAATGACTTTTTCTTGGTTAAATGATGTATTTTCTAGTACAGCAGAATAGAGTTTTGTGAAAGGAAGCAGAGTCTAAATGCATCACAAGACCCAGTACGGGGAAAACAATTGGACAACTGCCAAAGAAATTGTTGTTTACATCGATGCAATAAAAGAATCTCGAGCAAAGCGTTGAAGGAATAAATATTCATTAATATTAAAATCAGCCTGGGATTGTAAACTCTTTAGGGCAAGGAGGTTTTCTTTCCTCTGTCTGCACACTGATACAGTGGAACTACAGTTCCAATGAAGGACACTGGACACTGTTGTAGTATAAATATTTGTTACTAAAAATTACAATAAATAAGGGAAACCATTAGAAGCTTTAGGAAAACCAAATATTTTGGGGTTTTGGGGGAAAAGAAAATGCCAACAGTTCTACTTTAATTTCTTCTGTTTTTTTTTAATGTGTTCTTTTCCCTCATTCTTTGTCTTGAGGGATGTTTGGGTGGAAACAGAGTTGCTCTTTCTAAAGGATTTTCTGCTGCTCCTCTGTATTCCCAGCTCAGGTTGGTATAGCTTTAGTGTTGACATCATGGCATAGGGATGATGTTGGAGATGGGGACTCATGATGTGGTGCAGTGAAGAGAGAGCCCAGATGCTGGAGCAGAAGTCCTCCTTCCTTGCAGGTATATGGAGTAAGAGGCTGAGAAGAACTGATGCCACAACAGCATTGCTGATAGGGAGATCTCAGACCTCCCAGTCCTTCAGATGGCCTACAATGCTTCCCAGCTGTGCCAGAGCCCTCTGCTTTAGCTTGTGTTTTCCTCCACAGCTGATATCCATGGGGCTGCAGCAGATAGTATGAGCCTACAGAAAAGTTAACTGGACAAGGAGATGTTGTGTTTCCAGTCTAGTCTCCTAAGTTCCTCTGTCTTAACTCTAAGGCTTTTTTTTTTCTTTCAGGTTTCCATAGCGGTTGGGTTGGCAGCTTTTGCTTGTGTCCTCTTGGTCGTCCTCTTTATTATGATCAACAAGTATGGCCGGCGGTCCAAGTTTGGGATGAAAGGTACGTGCAGTCGCTTTCCTCTAGCAGGGAGGCACCTTCCAGGATTGCCCGGCTCTTATAGCACACATGGAAAGGTGTTGTGGTTTTATTCCTACATTGTCAATTTTGATGTGAAGCTTTCTAAAGAGTGTTGTCCATCCCTCTTCTGTTTAAGAAAGTAATGGAGATATACAGGCTGGTGTTTCTCACCTCTGTGTGTTTCTACTGGGCAGAAGTACGCGTGTGTTTTCCGTATCAGTATATAATTGCATCTACAGGTTGCCCAGAAGAGCTTTCAACCTATTCCCTCCAGCCTTTCACTGAGGGAGTTGTACTCAGAGGAGCATGTTCTTGGATGAAATCTTTTCTGTGGAGTTGATGACGCATGGGTTTCCCCTTGCTTTGCACTGGGGGCAGAGTGCAGGGAGTGAAGGGAAGAGAAGGATGGGAAAGTGGTTTGGGTTCTGTTGGAAAAGCAGGTGCACTCATTCTGTGCCTGTTTGTGAATGGGGATGGAGATGCTGCTGTAAGGTCCATGCTGGGAAAGCAGTTCTTGACCTTTGTCTTTCAGTGATGTGGAAGGTCTCTTTTTGTTGCCTTTCTGTTTGAAGGTTTTCTCCTCTGTGTCGTGAATAACTGCTTCAGGAGCTGTTTCAAGTGTCTTTGGTAGTGACTGGAAAGCCAGAAGGCATCTGATGTTTGCCAGACAGAACTGGTATCCTACCAGATCCTACCAACGCCAGCACTGTGGTGTGAAAGAGCTAATGCTAGAAGAAAGTAGATGACTCTGTGCCATCTGCTTTTTGTGACTCTACTGGTATCTCCAGTTGGACAGTGTTGGTGGTGCCCAGTGAAAAGTGGAGGAAGAGCCTTCACATGACAAAGTAGTTCCCAGACTAACTGGTGGCTCATGTAAACACTGTTCGAAGCCAGACTTTCACAAACATGAGTTTCTTCTGAGGCTTCTGAGTCGCAGCCTATTTCCTGGCCTTGCTGGGGTCTATGTTGCATGGCAGGTTGATAGGTTTAGGAATGTTTCTTATGCTTGCCTAGTGCTTTGTTTGCTTTCTGGAGACCTTTCCTGAGTAGGTCCAGATGGGATTCTGGCTAGAGTTTCCCCTCTGCATCCTATGGAGATAGAGAGGACATTTCATTAAATAGCGAATCTTCTACACAATCTTGGCAATATTTAGTCCATATGTCCGATGATAAGAACCATCTGGAAGGGTGTACTGACTGGTGGGTGGAGTAGAGGAATGGAAGACATGGTTCCTGGGATCAATTCCCAGCTCTTCTACTGACTCACTTAATGTCCGTAGGCAATTAGCTGTCTTAACCTCTGTCTCTGCTTTAATTTCCCCATCTGTAAAATTGGGATGATGTTACGTGCCTTCTAGAGGGATTTGTCAGAACACTTTGGAAGTGCTTGGGCATTTGCCACTGATGGGGCTTAGAGATACAGATAGAAAATGTAAAATTAACTTCTGACCCCCATGGAGGAATCAAAGAGGAATGAACCTTATGGAGTAACCAGTGTTGGTGAGCAGATGTGTGTACGTGTTCGAAGGTGTTTGGATAACTGTGTCAGTGGATATTCTGCATTTCCAGAAACCAGAGGGTTACTGTGATGGGCTCTCGTCTGTACAGTTCTTGGGCAGCAGAAATGTTTAGCCAGAAACACCTGCTTTCATCATGCTGTATTTCTTCCAGTTCTCATATGAAACCACAATCCTGCAAAGTCTCTGAGAGTTTTATTGATGACATTGCTTGGAAAGATGGAGTTGATAGAAACTGAATTCATCTTTAACACCAGGGACATAGCTCTTTAATGAGTGAGAAGTGTCATGGGCACCACCATGGGCGGCCTACTCATACTGCATGAGCTCTGCTCCCTGTTGGAGGCTGCAGATCCTCTTGTCCTGTGGACAATCTCCCTAGTACAAGGCCTTACCTACTCTGAGCCCCCTGCTTTTCCCCAGTGTCTCTTCTGCCTACACCTTTTTTTCTTTGGTCATAAGCCATTGTCAACTGCCGTGCTATTAGGCTTTGCCTCTTTAGCCCGTAACTCTGTTCTTTGCATCAGGCTTGCTACCAAACCTCACCAGCTCTTCATCCGCAACACAAATGCAGCTCTTCTGTTCATCTGCAGGGACTGGGTTGTTTGGTGGTACCCTGGCTATGGTCTGCCCCGGCAGCTGTAGCTGACTTGTTTTTAACCCCTACCAGAAATGTCACAGTGCCCTCCACGCTTTCCAAATTGTAGTTTCTGAGCAATCCTTCCTTGATGCTCAGCAAGTTCATGAGTCCAGAGCCTCACTCTCTCTTTAGGTTGCTTTAGGGTCTCAGCTGAGCTGTTGCAGATGGTTCCGATCTGGCAATGGTACCTTGAAGCTTGTTTGTCCTGTGTGTACTGGATGTCTGTTTTGCCAGCGTCTCCTCTTTCACTCCTCTAATGGGCTGCTGTTCCTCTCCTCCTCCCTGGAGGCTTCCTGTTCATGGGGTAATGCCCTTGTCCAAATCATCAAACCATTTTACTGAGTGGTCCTAAGCTGTGTTTTCAGGGCCTTACATACAGATTCTACCTTATTCTGACATCCTGTGTGGGACAGTGCAGCTGGTAACCACCTCCAAATCTCCTTTAGCTGTCACTTTCCTCTGGGTGCCTCATTATCGGTTAATTTTTTGGGCAAGAGCCATCCTTTATGGCACCCAGTGCGTTATCATTTATTAAGAAAAAAATCCAAACCCCGAATTTTTGGGAAAGTGCATCATTCCCTGAATCAGGAGCTGTTTGTCGCCAGCTGATATGTTGCCACTTGTTGTTGAAATCCCATCTTGGCAGGCCTGCAGGAGCAGGTTTTTCCTGTTGTTTTTGTCACGGATGCAGAACATTGTGTGCTCATGTTGGACATGTTACTCAAAGCACCTCATGAGTTTCTCTGAGCACATCTTTTTCCTCCTGCATCTCCTAGCATTAAACAGATGGTTTATCTCCTAGGGAGAGAGGTGAACTTGGACTGATAAAGTTGGATGTCACATTGGGCTGGAAAGTTCCCCCTGGGCCAGCCTGCTGGGTTGCCCACTGGTCTTAAAAGTGGACTCATGGGCTTCCAAGTGTCCAGCATCCCAGATGTCTTTCCTGAAAAGAAAGACACTGTGTCTGGGGCCACAGATGCTGATGGAGGACTCCACGAGGGTGGTGTGTCCGCATTTGTCCTCTTCTGGCTGGTAGCACCGCCTCAGAGCATTGCACGAGCAACCTGGCAGAGCCGCCACTCTGGTTGCGACCCGGCTACTGATATAACCAACAGCCAAGCGCTGGAAAAGCCTGAGCTGCCAAGAGAGCCGTTGACTGGCTGGAGCAGTGGCAGCAACAAAAGCTCCTTGTGAAGGGGTCTCTGACGTACCGTGCTCCCGGCTCCTTGGCGTCCCTTGGCTGGGCTCGCGGAGGCTGGCTGCGTGCCATCCCCCTCGTCTTTCCCTGCTCCCTCCGGAGAGGGCATTCATTAGCACGGAATGGCGGAGGGCAGATCGCCTTTCTGACTGCCTGTCGACTTTGGCTGCCGTCGCTGGCAGGGGATAGGGATGGGCTGAAGCAGCTAAGGAGGGGGGAGCTGGAGAATCATCGGAGCTGGAGTGGCGGAGGCGGCAGGAAAATGGCAAACAAAGCGCCTTTTTGTGGAACTTGTTGTTACATGGGCAGCGCGAAGGCAGCGGAGGGGAAACTGCTGGGAAAAGTGAATGTAAAAAAAGAGACGTGTCGAAGTTGCAGACATGGGCTGCAACCGCTTGCTGAAGGATGACGTATCCAGAAAGGGAGCTGAGATCTTTTTTTGAAGCCTTGTATTAGTGTGGGGAGAAGAATTCCATCTTGCAGAACAAGAAATTAGGAGTCAGCACCCTTTGATTTTCTGCTGAGTCCCAGAGGAGTGGGTTTTACACGTGGGATAGAGCACGTGGGAGTAAGGAGCCTGGCATCCCACGCTGAGTTGTTGCTTGCTCCTGCTCCTGGGCTCACTGTCCTGCGTTCCCTGTCCGCTTGCCAGAGGTGGAGGGTTTTGCACCTCACCTTCTGGGGTCAGACTTCTCACCGCAAGCCTTGTAAACGTGTGTCTTCCGATCAAAGTTTAATCCCAGCAGATGACAGGAAATGAAATAATATAATATAATAATATAATAAAAAGCCACATGCAAGTCCTGGGACTAACAAAAATGAAATTTCATAAACCAGTAATAGCAGCACAGAAAAGTCCCGGGACTAACAAAATGTTCAGATGGCACGGTGATGGAGGCTGTGTAAGTGCTTAGGTTGATGAACTGAAATATATGCTCTTTTTGCTTGTTTTCCGTTAACATTTGCAAGTGCCTAGGGATAAAGAATGTGTGCTCATGCATATTTCTGTGATGTATTCTTGGTGCTGCACAACTTTAAGAACTAGAAAATAAAAATTGAGTTTACTGAGATAGGGGGAGAAAGATACTAGAGAAAATCCAGTGACAAGAGCACTTGTTTTGCTGAGATGAACTGTTTTCTAGGCTCCGAGATTAAAAACTCTTGCATTCTCAAGATGAGGCTTTCTTCCTTGGGTGGAGACAGTGCCAGCTAATGGTTCAGACTTGGTTACAGTTGGCAAAGAGTCGATTGCTTTTTAATCTGATTTCCTAAAGAAGATTTCCTAAAGAAATAAGGCGTGTGATCGTGCCGCCTCTCTGCGCACATGCCAGCCTGTGTGTACAGCTCTGCTCGCCTGGTTTTCCCCTTTCTCTGCTGCAGCTTTGGGATCTGCTGGCTGGTTCCACCCAGCAGAAAGAGGGGAAGGACTTAGAGATGCCTTTATAGACATTGTGGAGATAGGGAGGCTAAATAGAGGATGACAACTCGGGTGATATCCTGCTGATGGAAATGCCTTGAGCCTTTCTGGGCATCAGCAAATCCATATGGACGCTCAGCTTTGGACAGAAAAACAAAACACAGGGGCCTAGGCTTTCATGAGGTCTGCTGTGGTGGGTGGTGTGTACATCTCTACATGTGCATATACATATTTTCTTTCTGAATAGGCAGAAACAGCAAGGAGGAGGGGGAGAAATGAAAGAACAGTAAATAAATACTGCCCACGCTTTCTGTAATGTTTGAGGAATCACATCGCTATCAGTTCATTTCGTATTTGTTCTAATAGCCCTGATCAAAGTGCTGGCGCTGCTGATGCGCATGTGGATGTCAGAAGTACTTGCAGAGCTGTTCCATTGTAATTTAGCATTAGTTAATAGGTACTTAAAGTAAAGTGGTTGCCTGTTTGATTATGATTGGGGGTTATTAACATTTTTTTCCATAAACAGATGGTAACTGTCCGCTGAGTCGATTGCAGAACAATTCCAGGGTTCTGATTCAAGAGGATCAGCTCCTGCAAAGATATCTTGGGTGCCTGGCTTTCTGTTTTTGTTGATTTGTTTTTCTCTTCTTTTTTTATTTATTTTATTTTTGCTTTCCTCTTTCATCACGCAATTATTGCTGCAGCTTTAAAGGCGGGGAAAAAACCCACCACATAAATACAAGAATCGTGACCTACCTTTCAGATGAGGCTTAATTCTGACCCACGTTGCCTTGGCCAAGTCTGGCTGTAATCATGCACTGGTGGTTTTCCCTGATTATTTATTTGCAGCTGTATAGGCGTGAACAAACATTCTGCAAACTAACCATAAGAGTTGCTCAGGAGAAATCTGTGATCAGGGCACTTTCATTTCATCCTCCTGGGAGCCTGTTGTGGAGTGGAACCACGGAGAAGGTGCAAACTAGTATTAGCCAGCCTGGCACGGCTAGAGGAGAGAAACAGCTATACGTGAAACACCACAGCTAACCATGGGGGCTCAGGGATGTGTGGTGAGCCATCCTAAGGATCTGGAAATAGGAACTGACTGCTGTTGCTTTCTTTGAGCCCAGGTGTGTGATGTGCAGAGCCCCCTGAAACACATGGGCAGAGCGACCCTGTGGGGCTGCTGGAGGTCAGGGTATTTCCTTGTTGGTATCCTTCTGTTTGTTTGAAAAGCCCCTTTGATATACTACTTGTGCTTGATATTACTTGGTTTTATTTGCCTGGGAAGTGGATTGAAAGGGCATGTGGTTTCACTGGGGCTTTCTATAAATACCTGTTTATACTCAGCTGAAGTGCAAGCTGTGCTATTTATTTATTTATTTAGTGCCTTCAAGGTGATAAAGCATAAAGCTCTTCAAACTGATAAGTGCCTCGCCCTCTGCTAAGCCATACAGTCTGTAACCGGTATGGTGGCACCAAGGAAAAGCTGCTCTGCAGCCACGGGCTCCTTGGCAAACCTTTGAGAGATCCCACCTCTCCTCCAAGGTGCTCTGACAAGGCACCTGCTTCTGCCTGCCCTCTCTCTGAAGGCAGGTCTGCTCTCACACCCCTTCACCTTCGGTCCCAGGTGGTGTTAGTCCAGTGAAGGCTTTCAAAGATGGGGTGGTGCTGTTGCTTGTCACTGCCTGAAGCAGCAAGGAGCCATCCTTGGCTGGAGAGATGCATCAAATGACCCTGGAGGAGAAAAGGTTAGCAGAAGATCAGGATTTATTTAGGCCAAGAAATAAAACATTTTTTCCACTCCCAGAAGTATTAATAGATTATTTATAAAGACAATATGAAGTGCACTGACCAGCCATTATCTATTTCAGTTGCTTTTACAAAACCAAGGTGTCTATTTTAGGCACTTACTAAAAGCAGTTAAAAAAGTCAGATCAGTAGTTTTTCAAGTGACCCAAGAAGCCCTGAGCCTCCTTCACGCCACATTCCTGCAGACTCTCGTTCACCATGTGTCACCTCACTTGCTCATGGGTCCAAGCATTTGCTCTGGTCACCAGCCAGGTGGTGGTCCCTGGATGCACCACTTGCCCTGAAGGAGCCCCAGAGCATGGCTGGTGTTTGCTCGGGGCAGTTCTGTGTTAGCAGGTGTCTCACTGCTGGCTTTCACAAGTGTTTCTCATGTTGCTGTGCCAAAAGCTGCACAAGTGACCCTCATCTTACCTGTGATTCAGCATGATGTGAACTTCCAGCCAAGGTTGGGGAAAGATGTTGAAAAGTTAATGTTTTTTTTGAAGCTGTTACTCTTCCAGGTCCAATGTGGGCTTTTCCATCTGTAAAGCGTTAAGAAGTGGCAGCACCGGGAGCCCTGCTGCTTGCAGCACTGTGCTTGCTTCTGCTTTTTTTGTACGTGATGGGCACAACCTTGAGGAAGGGGTGGATGAGAATGAGCCATGGCTGCTTCCCATGCGCTGCAAGGTCAGGAAGATGCCCTTTGTCCACTCACCATTCAGGAGCAGCTGAGCTGCACCACTTCCTCATCCAGCTGTTTGCATACATCTTATCCACAGCTGTGAAATAGCCCAGGCTTAGTCACCTGAGCAGCCTCTGAAGGTGCTGCATGCACCTCAGGGGGGCTCCTCTCTGTGGCAGTGATGCTCCTACCTGCCCACACCTTACTTCTGTGGCTCAAGCCTGTGTTTGCTACTTGATCTGATGATGTCTGTCTATCTTTGCTTTAGTGAAAGATGCTGGAATGACAGCATAGAGCCAGAGTAATTCTCTGTATCTCCAGGACAGGTGCTACATACAGCAGGAGGATAGGCTATTTTTTTAACCCATGTAACTAGTCTGATGAAGAGACATCATCTCCACAAGCCCCATTTCCTGTATGCGTTCTTGTGCCTCTCTGAAGGCAGCCAACAACCAGACAACTAAGTGTCAGCTTTGATGTGGCTTTAGAAAGATGCAGGGCAGTGTGGGGAAAAAGCAAAGCACTTTAATGAATATGTTAATAGCAGTTTGTCTGTACTGCAGTTGTTCAGTTATTCTTTGGAAAAGATTTTGCTACTGCTAATGCTGATAAATGGTCGTGTGGGAGGATGTCCCCGGTGAGTTTATCACCTCTTCCTCCTTGTGCCTTGCCGTAGGATTGTCGTTCGTTTATGCAGTGTTTAGCAGAGATGCTGAGTTCTGGCACCCTGTCCCTAAACCCTGGAGCAGGAGAGCTTTGTCTTGGGCAAGGGACAGGTGACTGCAATGTAAATGGCAGGATTGGCAAGGGCAGCGTTTGGCAGCTGTGAAGGCAAATAGAGATGAGAGACAGAATGGTGCTGCCTGGTTTTGAACCTGGACCAAATGCTTGAAGGAGAGCCTAAAAATTTGGAAGCAGCTGAATCACTTCCCAAGGGAACAGATAGGAGTTGTTCAAACTTCAACTGGTGAAAGCACTGAGGAAGCAAATTGCAGAGAGCACTGGAACATCTGATAATCTAATGGGCTTGTTCCATCTCCAGCTTTTATTTCTTGTGGTGCAATGAGTCTGCTTGTGTCCAGAACAGCCCCAAGAAACTTCATCAGCACCAGTGTTTAGCATCTGTTGAAGAAGGTGGGAATGGTACAGGAGCCTGTGTGATGCTCAAGCATCTCATTTTGATCTACAACTATGCTATTAAAAATCAATGGACCAGAAGATAATGCCTGTACGTAAAGGCACCTGAGTAGTAGTTTGTGCACAGGAGGAGTAAATCACACTTAGATTCTCATATTTTGTGTCTGAGGGGCAGGATTATAACCCAATTTCTGTTTGGGAGAGTGGTTTTCAGTTGGTTCCATGGCCCTGGATAATGAAGGAGGATATGAGGATGGGATGCTCTGTTACCCTAAACCTTCTCTGTGGTTTGGGAAAGATATCCAGGAGATGTCATTGCTTGTGGGCACATTAGCTGGCCACGAGTCTCCCTTTGTGCTCTGTGTATGAGCCACTGGGTGCATTGAGGGGCACCATGCTGGAAATGGTGCCCAGTGCACCCACAAAAACTTACCCTAGCCCAGTCATCAGCCTTCAACATGCTCTGCTCCACCCTCAGCCAGACTGCAGAATCTCCCCTCTGCTCTCAGGCTTGTGGTGTGAGAAGAGTGTGGAGCTGGTGCTCATGGCCATACTGTCTCTCATGACCTCTTTGCTCCCTGTATGCTCCAGAACCTGCTAGCTGCAGAAATGTTGTCTTCATTGTTTTATTTCACCTCAGCCCAGCATCTGCAGGAGTTACCAGCCTCTTCTGGAGGGGATTGTTTCACATCTGGACCGTTAGGCTGCAGCTCAACATCCTACCCCCCTGGTATTGGAGTGGTTTTGTGGCTCTGCTGGCTGCCTTCTGATCTTGCTGAAAGACCTCACTTTGTGACCAGCAAAGGGTTTTCCCTGTAGAAAAGGATTTGGTCAGAGCCCTGTTGAAAAGCATGGTCTCTGGCAAAGTGATTTTGCCACATCTGCCCTTGATGACACTCAAGCCAAAGCTGCACCGCAGCTTCAAAAACTGCAGGGGGTGAAAAAGCATGCAATTAAGGCAGTGAAAAAAGGGATGGATCTGTTTGGATTTTGGATTAAAAACTCTTTGGCTTGCTTTTCATTCCACCTGAACCAGCTACAGGAGCAGCTGATGCCAGTGAACCTTCATCTCCATCTTCTCTCTGTCCCACAGTGTGCTTCGTCCTCTCCAGCAAATAGCAAGTTCTTCCCAGCCTAACGCAGTCCGGAGTCAGACAAGAGGCTGTGAATTATTGTGAAGGGAAAAACACTGTTTTCCTTCGCTCTGATTTTCCTTCAGAGTAAGTTCATGCGACGTGGGCTGAGATGCCGGTGCTGCAGTAGCTCTGGCGTGGGCAGCATGCCGGTGAGACTCCCCGGTGGCATCGCTGTCCTGATGCAACACTGGCCACCCGCACAGAGGCGTGCGGTGCTGAGACAGCTACTGGGATTGAGGCAGGGGAGAACTGGCCCTTTTTGTTGCTGACAAGACGATTTCATCTGGATGCTGTAAAAGCTCTTGTGACATCTGCAATTTTCCAGATGGATAATGAAAACCTGTGAGCAGGAGCGTCTCGGTGGCTTTCGAAGCACTTGCCTCTGGAGCTGCATCCATTGGTTTCATATCTGCTGACAGGGCTTAATAATCATTACGCTAAGCGGAGCCGACACTCAGGGAGGCAGGTAAAGCTGCTGCTGCCCTTGGGCTGAGACGCGGTTCTCACTGTGCAGCTCAGAGATGAGGATCTGAGCTGCAGATCCTTGTCCTGATGAGCTGATTTCTTCTTCTCCTCCCAGGCTGTGAAGCTCTGTGGGAGCTGCTGGCTGGGTCTGCTTGCCTCTGGCTCAGGAGACCCTCATCACCCTTTTGTGGCATCCATGGATGTGGATTCCATCCTTGGTCCAGCTCATGGGCTGAAGTGCTTCCCTCTGGGCTCTGTTTCAGTCCTGCTTTGGAAAGAGGAAAATAGAGCTGGCGTTTCCCACGATCAGCAGGTGCACAGTCTGTGTGAATAAGCAAAACATGTCTTGACACGCAGCGCTTGTGGCAACGATCTGCTCTTTTTCTGATTGATGTTGGGAGTAATAATTAGCATGGTCTTAATTATTAAGCCGTGATATATTTTTTTATGAAGGAGAGATGTCCGGTGTTAAAAAATAAATGAAAACCCTCATAGTTTTGAGATAACAATGGTCTAGGATCAATATTTATTCTTATTGATCTCTTACTTGATTCCTCTGACTTCTTTTCATTTGGGTTTTGGGTAAATTCCCATGCTCGTCCCCGTGGACGCAGCAATGGGATGCTGCAGCAGGGTTGAGTAGCCGGTGAGTAGCACTGGCGCAGTGGGGCAGGGCAGGTACCCCTTCCCTTGCTGGGATGCAATGCTGGGCAACCAGCTGCTGAGAGCTGTAAGGAGGATGTGTGCTGTGCACGGTCCTCATGCGGGTCACCAAAGGTGCTCTGGGGCTAAATCTAGGGGCAGGGCGGTTTGCTCCTGAAGAACTACTTCGTCTCCATGTATTTCAGTTAATTTGTTACGTGCTTTTACACCCCATCCCCCTGGCTTCAGCGTTGCTGGTCGTCCGTGGGGTCCTTGCAGCTGCTCTTCCCACAGCACTAAGCAAGGGCGTGGATGAAAACCTTCTTTCATCCCAGCTCAGTCTTTCCAGCATTGTCATCGTATTTTTGTGGTTTTGCCCTTTGAGTTCCCTTGGCGTGCAGGAGGCTTCTTGCTCCGTGCCTGGTCGGGCTGCCCATTATCCCAGGTTTGATCCCCTGGTGCTCAGTGGAGACATCTCTCCGTGCAGGGCAAGGTCCCACTGTCCTGCTTCCTTGCAGGCTGCTGTCACTGCCAGCCCATTTGGACATTGCTTTTCTGTAATGTTTTTCAAGTTTTCGTCTTGTTTTTCTTACTTCTGCCCGTGTTTTCTGGCTAAGGGACACACTGCCCCTGTGACATTGTGCCTTTGGTACCGCTTTGGTAGCAGAGCTGGTGAGAAGAAACCAGCTCTGCTCAGTTATTGAGCCACTGTATCAGTGGGGGCTTTCAGAAATTATTACAGCTTAGCTAGTTCGGAGGCTTTCTTTCATTTCCAGATAATTAATAAAGATGTTAGATAAACCCAGCCTTAACACCAGTCCCTGTAGTAAGTCTCTCCAGCTTAAAACTTTGCCATGTTTGTGCCACCAAGACCGGCACTAGCAGAGAAGAGGCACGTAAATCAAATTTACTGTTGTTATTGATACTGTTGTATGACAGTGCTCATATCCCAGCCAGTCTGAATTAATTTTTCAAGGAAGTTTTTTTTCTGAGACACTATCAAATATTTTACTAAGCCCAAATATATTACAGTCTTCATTGAGTAATTTTGTAATTCAATCAGGGGAAAATAAGGCATTGAAGGTAGTTCAGCATGATTTGTTTTTATAGACCAACTGCTTCATCCTCTCCATTTCACTATCATTTAGGCTCTTAAATAATTTTTTTCTTAATATTTCCTTTGATTTTTTTACTATAAATTTAAAGTTAGGCTTATTACTTTCGTCTGCACGTCAGGCAGGAGAACAAGTTGTGTGCATATACGTGTGTATAGGGGGAAATGTTTCTAGAGATTTACGGTACATCTGCCTTTTTGACAAGTTTCGCAGCCTGGAATTAAATTGGTAGCAGCATCTGGTAATGTGACTTTGTGCCTTTGGGGCTGCTGAGTGCTTTTGCTGAGTATCCTGCTATAGACTGCTGCAGGTCTGTCCCCTTGGCACATGGGACAGAGAGAGGACATACCGCTGGATTTCCCAGTAAGGCTTTGCTTAGCTATTTTGACCATTACTTGATTTTCTTTTTCTCCTTTATTTATTATTCAAAATCTTCTTCTGGCTCCTCTTTCCTCTCAATCTCGCTTGATCTAAAGTGTCACGATAGAAATTGAAATGAGATACAGCCTGATTTTCCTTCTGGGTGTCTGCAGAAATCCCTTTCCACTCTGCTGCTGCAGGACAGCTGGATTTTCGATTTTTTAAAATTTTTTTTCTCTCCATTTTTTATATAGTTATTTAGTTCTTAGTAGCAAAACATATGGTCTTTACTATGTTTCTTTTCTGAGTTTATTATGCTACTGGTGTATTTAGGAGTGATTTGGGCTTATTATCTCTGCTGAAAGATTTCAAGTAATGCTTCTTGGCTGCTACTGTCTATTAACATGATATTGGAGTTAATGGGTTGTCAGCATGTGCCAAAACTCCTCATCAGCAAGGCACATGTACTCCATCCTGGCATATTAAAACTGAAGTTGTAAGGGTAAAGCAGGGCACCTTCCTACCTTTTGATATGTATAGGTGAAGGCATTGGTTTTGAACTCACTGTGATCAGGTCACACTTAAAAAAAAACCTAAAAAAAAAAAGTCCCTTCCTCTTAAATGCATCCCAACAGAGAAGATAAAACCTGTGTTGGGCTTAGGGATGCTTCAGCAAAAGGGCTTCTCACTTGGGTTCGCTCCTGCCAGAGATTTGCTGGGATTTCAACCACTGGGTTTGGGACCAGTTGTATGGACAAGTTTTTTGTTCGTCAGCCAAAAAGGAATAAGATTGTGCTTTTTTTTGTTAAAAGAGGAGAGATGCTATTAAATTTTGTTGTTTGAGTCTTTTAGTAACATGTGCTACTGGGCTTTTGAATGTCTGCCAGATGTCTTGTTTTTCTTTTTAATTTTATTATTTGGATGAGACAAAATGTGGCATTTATGTACCTGCTGCTAGACAGTTTGCAGAAAGCTGTGTAAGCTCTCTTTTTGCAAAAGGTGCCTTAATTCAAATTCCTGGTCTCTCTGCTGACCTGTGATCCAGCAACCTGCTTTGATACCAGCCTTTCGAAATTCTCCTGGGTGCAGGTGGGGAGGCAGGGTGAGACCATGCCTTGAGGATCAATCCTGACCTTCAATCAGTGGCAAAAATCTATACATTTTCCCTGGATCAGACTTTACCCTTTGAATCACATACGAGTAAAAAAAAATCTAAGCCATCAGGCTTTCGTGCAAGTTCATGATAACTTACAGGTCCTTTAACATCCTCCATTGTTAGTGGGGAACCTTCAGTCTTGAAGTCGGTACTTGAGAGCTTTTCCCAGGAGCCACATCCAAGTCTTTTTACTTTTAAATGTCAGTGCTAAGCTGGCATGTACATACAAAGCCCCTTGTGCTTTGGGACCTTCAAGCTCTCTTCTGCGGTACATGTGTCTTCTGAAAACTTTATGGCCCTTGCACCACCGCTGTCATGTTCCGGACAGCGCGAAGCTTTACGGCAGGCAAAAGCTGACAATTAGAAGATGAGAAAAAACAGTGTGGAAGGATAAGGGAGAGGTGATGCAGCAGCAGCCCAGGCACTTATTTAACAGCCTAATGCTTCTTGTCACCCTTACCAAAGCAGGTAGGGAAGGAGGAAACTCCTCTCCCCGAGCGCTGTGTGCATGCTGAGCACAAGCGTGTGTGTGCCTGTGTGTACACGTGGGCATCGCAGGGGAATAAAGGTAGGGAGGTGCTTTATGAAGTTGTTAGTAGCTGGCAGTAAGTGCCTATTTATCTGCACTGAGCTGTGGAGCCTGGGAGCGGCTGGAGGGAGATTTGCTGTCGAGCAGGCTCTTTAAGGATAAATAATCTTGCCTGGAATTTGCACTAATGATTTCCTAAATGTGCTGGTATGTCTTGAGCGAAGGAGAAGGAGAGAAGGCAGCGCTTGCGTCTTTTTTTTTACTATGAATGGGGAAGACAGGAGGAGGCTGGAGGGAGGAGGGAGCAGCAAGCATTTCCCATTTTGGTTAGCAGTGTGGGAGACGGAAAGTTGATGCTTGAATCTTGATTTCTTTTATTGGTTTAGTAAGCACAGTAGCTATGGGAAATGCATGACCCATGCATTGAGATTTTTAACTGAAGGATGTTGTCCTGATAAAGAGCTTGGTTGATACAGAATTTGGCACAGCTCTGTCAGTTTAAATTATTGAGAAGCTACCTACAACTGTCTCAATCAGGTAGCAATAAAACCAAAGCACAATACACAAACATCTCTCTCCAGAGTCAAAGGCTGTCCTATGCTAGGGTAGAGCAGTAATCTCCTAGAAGTTGTAGGCTGAGGGAAATGTTTCTAGTATATATTGGCTCTTAGAGGACATAGAAATGAGCAACCTCATCTGTTTGAGGTAGTTTATCCCTGTTTCTGGGCTATATCACAAGTGCAGAGATTAGGCTTTTGCTGTGGTTGTGCCTTTCCTTCTGCGGCAGACACAGGCAATGAGGACTGGGAGTTGGGGAGATACCAGAGGAGGAAGACCTGGTGATGCACCTCTGCTCCAGCCTTCATCAGCTGTGACAGCAGCTCCAAGCCCCACCCTCTCACTGGTACTTTTTGGGGGAGCTTCTCTTACCAGATGAGCTGAGCTTTCCTGAAAAGGCAGCTGGTGGATAATTTCATTAGTGGCTACCTGTTGCAAAGGACATGTGTCAGCAGTTTTCTAAGCACAGGAATTTAAAAAGCAGTGAGGGGAATTAATAGACAAATCCTACGGAAATTCCTCTAACATCCTTCGCCAATCCTGGGTTTAAAGTCTAACGAGTGCTGAGGTGTGTATGATGGGAGCAGGGGATGGTACTTAATAGAATGTTTCATTAACTAGTGAAAAAGGGCTTTACTTGCAGTAACTCAGAGCGGGTAAATTTATATGGTCTTGATGAGAAAACAGGGACAGAAATGGTCTTGGGGATTGAGATGGACTCCCTGCTGTGACTGGCAGCCAAATGAGCTGTCCGGAGCATGCAGGGGTTAAGGGCTGTCCAAGCAGAAATGACACCTCATAGATCGTTAAAGTACCAAGGCTGGATTTTTATTTATCCTCTGCTAACAAGTGTGCCTTGGATAGTCCATCAGTTTGATGTTGGAATAGTTTTCTCATGGACTTAATGGGACTAATGAGTGCAGGCTCCCTCTACAGCCATCTGGGTAGGGTGGGATCCTCATTAGGCAGATGGAGAAGTGTTTGGAGCTGTGTCTCTCACCACTGACTGCAGGGTGAGCCTCGGGAACATCCATCAGACTTGATTAAAGGCTGGAAGACCCTAAGATGCAAGTGTGCTTAGGGTAAAAGCATCCTGAAATGCTGTCCTGAGCATATTCCTTGAAGAGCAGGAGTGCGTTTTGACCACTGTTGTGGCCTTCATTCAGCATAGTCTTGCCACAAAGCGGTACGTGTGGGTTTTGGGAAAAGTCTAAGTGTGTGCTCAGTGTCATTTGAAATGCATGGTCCTGGCAGATATCTGCTGATAAGTGCTTCTCCATGCTCTTTCACTATGCTCTTTGTCGAAGAGTGTTATTATGAAACTTTTGTTATCATGTCAGCTAGAAGAGATGAGGTGTGAAGGAGGATACATTATCACAGCCTTCTGCAGGCAGCAAAAGGGGTGGGGCGGGGAGGGAAGAGAGATTAGAGATGTTTTTAGAAGGTGAACAGACAAGGAGTAATGGCCTGAACTTCAGGAAGATTTGTAGAGGGATTAAGAAAGTTCTGGGAGAGTAGAGGAGGATGGTGTCCAGTGTGGCGGGGATTTAGGGCTTAGACCAGAGCAGCGGAGCCAGGACACCAAGAGATTTTGCATGCTGTCACCCTGAGGGCCCAGCTCTCTGAAGATTTCTCTGCTCTGAAGGACAAACTTGTTGGAGAAGCTGGCAGAGGGCTCGTGTGGACCAGTATTGTTGGCCATGGGGCAGAGTGGCTGTTGTGGCCCCTGGTTGTCCAATCTCCATCCTCTCTCAGGAGCTTACCTTGCTGACTGTTTCACCTCCCACCGTTAAGCACTTGGTCCAGCTTTCCTCTTAGCGACCCTGTCTCTCTCCTGGGGAATTACCAAACAGTCTTTAGCACAAGCACTGAGCTGCATCCCCGGCCTCGGGAAGGCTCGCGTGGTGCAGGGTTGGCAGCTGAGTTACGTGTTGCTTGGATATTTTTTCTCTCGACAAGAGCAGCATGTACGGATTTTCCGCTTACTGCTCCGTGTGCTCTGGTTGTTCCCCGAGCCCGAGTTAGTTACGGCAGCTTTCAGCACACCCTGCGTAGATCATTGCACTGGCAGACGCATATATTTCATGCAGGAAAAGCTTTTTTTATTTTTTTTCCTGGAGAATGAGTGAATTAAGCCATGTGTTTACTACCACTTGTGCAAAGCGGTCCCAGGCTGGACCACTAGATACACGGCTGGTGTTTAAAATTAAGAGAGCAAACATCAACATAGAAACTAAGAGGGAGAAGGAGTCTGGGTAATGGGATTACATTACTTCCATGCTAATATGACCTTGGAGATGGTCGTGTGCTCTGCGGGGACCTAGGGAGTAATGCATTTGAGAGCATCATCTGAGAGGGTGTGCGTTTATCTGCGTGTATTTATATCCAAGCTTATAAATTTATGTGTATGTGCACAGTGTTTATACTTTCAGTTTATCCTGGTGTGTTTTATTTATTCATCTCCAGCTCTGTGTGACCCAGGGATGTGTTGCAGGCAGTGTTGTGGGATCCTCCTGCAGTGGGTTCACATGCTGCAAGGGGTTAACGCCTTTTCCTTTGAACTGCCACCTGAAAAGACTGACTCAAATGCGTTGCACCCCTAAAAGTCAGAACACAGTGGTAAACCCATCCCTCTGACCCCTAGGGACTAGATATTTACTCCTTAGTCTCTGTTGGAGTCAGGAGGGGAGGGAGATTTCAAAGGAAGGAGCTGCTGTCTACTAATGTGCCCTCTTTGTGGCATTATTAGTGTGGAGAAGAGCAGCAGCATCTTTTATCTCAGCTCTTGGGGTACCACACCGAGACGCATCAATTGCTGAGGTATCCAAGGCCCTGGCTCTGAATGGAGAGATTTCCAGATCAGAACCAGCATTTTGGATACCTGTCGGTGGTCGGAGTGCTGGGTTAGGCTATAAATTATTAAAATCGATTTTTAACAATAGGCAGTCACAGTAGAAGTGATAATGAAGTAAAGTTAACAATGAAATAGATCCAGCAGTTTAGAGAGATGGGATGGAGAGAACAGGGTCATTCCTGTACAAAAACATCTTTACAGACCTGCTTCTCTGGGTCAGGATTTCCAGAAATTTGTGTGTGTTGGGTAGTTCACCATTCGCTTGACTCTGCAGTGCTTAGCTTTGTTTTAGGCAACAGCAGAAGGTTTTTGCCTTTTCCCTTTTTTTTGAGTTTTTTTTTCCTGAAGAATATGTCGAAAATAACCTTTATCTATCAAAAGGAAGAAGAGACAAGTTTATGATTTAGGGGGAATGACAGCCTTGTGTGATGTGGAAGCTTTCTGTGTGAGGGTGGCATTTGCTCAAGGAGAGAAGGCAGCTCTTCGCAATCTTCCGTAGAGCTAAAACTGGTGTGAAGGGAATGGGATGACATGAGAATGAAGGGCTCACATGGCTATTGAAGTTATGGAGTGGATGTGGTTTCCTTTGAGGTTGCTGTAGCTACTTTATGGGGCCTTCTCCTGGTGGAGAACATTGCTTGAGGCCAGCTAGGCCCTGGCCTGCAGCATCCCTGCTGCAGCTGGTTTCTCTTCAGTCATTCATCACCTGCATACCACAACTGCTCTGACCAGTTTTCAGCTCCACAGGTGCTTCCTTGTGAAATGCAGCTTTTTGCCCTTTACTTTGGCAGTTTGGAAGGGAGGAGGTTGTGTGTCTAATATATCTGATGCTGATGATCTGTTGCCCTATGTGCTCCCTTCATGTGCCCAGTCCTCTGGCAGTGGTACCACCTGCACCAGGCAGGTCATTTTGCCTGTGCTGCACATATGTGATAGATGGAGAGGTCTTCCTCCCTCTTAATCACAGAGAACCTGGTTCAGTGAGATGAACCTTGGTCTGTCTGCAGTTTTGTAATCACCATGGCATGTACCTGGGCTGCTGAGGCTGGAGGAAGGCACCGTTGTTTTGTGGAATAATGGAACCTGCTTGGGCTTGATCTATCATCTCACAGAAGGCAGTAGCCCTGATAGCACCTCTCAGTGATCACAGGGTGATGGGGAGGGGTGGGCTCAGCTGCTCTCTGAAGGAAGGGGCTTTGAAGGAGCTGGTTTGGAGCTGCTGGATAAACCCTCACACCTCTGGCCAGCGCCTCCCAGGAGGTGGGTTGTAGGCAGCACATAGAGATGAATCTTTGCTTGTAGGCTATAAAGCACACAATAGAAGCTGCTCTCCCTATCCAGGCAATTAAAATGTCTGCTCTGTGCATAAAAAGAGAGTCTAATAATAATAATGGTGAAGTTAATGAGATTTTGGATGTCTTTGCAAACCAGTCTAGGTTTTGTAAGTTCAAAGATACGTCATGTTGCGGCTCATGTGAACTAGGGAGTTTTCTTCCCTGAAGCGCTTCAGGCTGTAAGAAAGGTTGAGCATCCCCAATCAGGCAGCCTGCGCAGGGAATGTCTTATCCCGAGGGAAATAGGCATTAGTGAAAATGCAGTCCGGAAGGGACGACAGCGAATTTGCAAAACATTTTGCCTAACTCTTTTTGGAAGGAATTCAGAGAAGAGCAACTAGAATGATTAAAGTTCTGCAGGGAATGTATTGTAAGAAAAGATTAAGAAAAAGAAAAGCTAAATATATAAAAAGTAGCTAGGCCAAAGTGAAGGGGAAGTGATCCCCAGTGGTGCATATTTAGAAGAGTTGAACAATGGAGAATTAAAACACTATTTAGGATGCTGGAAGGAGAACATGGGGTGTACAGAATCAATTAAGCAATCAAAAAACTGTGGGCTGCATATCTAGATCCCTTTTCCAAAGGAAAGAAGAAAGAGCAACATGGAAGAGTCACTTAAATGGATGTCCCTGGCTTTTGGAAACTTTTGAGTCAGGCTGAGGGGGGTAGATGATGAGTGCTCACCCTGTGGTGTATGGGTGGAGATATTTTCACTGAGGTCCCTGCATGGTGGGATCGGGGTATGGAAACCTCCTGGCCTTGCTGAGCTTCTGCTTTCTCCTTAGAAAGTGTGGAGGGGTGACTGGGCATCCCCTTCCACCCTGGACCACCTTCTCCCTTCCCTGCTGCTGCGCTGGTGCGTGAAATCACAACCTGGAAGGTGTGATGGGGATGACTGGCTGCAGTCTCCCTGCCTTGGCTGATTAATTAACTCTTCAGATTAATTTCCTTTCTGATTACTGCTTGATTAATTCCTCCTAACTCTGTGAGACCTCCTCACCACTTAATCCTCTTTATAAGCCCTCAGAGTGCGATGCTTGAAGTAAACATCAGACAGAAAGAAAAAAAGACGAACACTCTGAAATGCAAACACACCACCACTGCTGGCAGGACCCCCTTCCTGCCTTGAGACCCAGCACCCATGAGGCTGCTCCACAGCACCCTGCCCCAAGGGACCCTCCATGCTCCCCTCTCGTCCTTGCACCTCCTTGCACGATGCTTTTCACATCAATTCTTCAGAGTATCTGCAGCAAATTGCACAATTTCACTTGTTGAGTCTGATAATTAGTGACAATATCCCAGTAATTTCCAAAGAGGGCAGGAGGAGGGAGTTGTGCTCAGCTGTGTTCAGCAGCATGAGAAGAGGTGTTTTTTCTTCTCATCACTTTGTTAACGGGAGCGTCTGAAACTCATAAAGCAGCTTTTGATTATGCAAGAGCATAAGATAGTGCTGGCGTGGCGGGTTGAGCCAGCCGTCGGGGCTCGTGCTGTCTCACTGCCCAGACCAGTGTGTGGAGCAGTTCCGAGAGGCATGGGGATGGCAGGAGCCATCATCTTGGAGGAGAGGGGCAGTGGGTGAGTGGGGACACCAGTTAGTGGATGGTTAATGGGGAAGGAAATGGGATCAAGGTAAGTGGGATCATCAAACTGAGTCTTGTCTCAAGTCTGGACAAAACCTGCATGTAAAAGGCAGCAATCCTCATCTGCTATTGTTGTGGTTTTTTTTAATTTCATCTTTTTTTTTATTATTTCTGGGCATCCATTCCCAAAGGCCTCTGGATGCTTTAATAAAATATAAGTAAAAACATAACTTATGATGAGGAAAGAAATGCAGCCAAATGAATCCCCAAACAAGAACGAAAGCTTTCCCCCTGTCTTCTTTACACTCAATAATCCAATGTCTACCCCTGGGAAACGTAACATTTAAAACACAACAGTGCTTTCCTGGCCATTGTTTTTGAGGAATGTTTTGTGGTTGGAAACAAAGCTGTAGTATACACTGGTTAAGTCCTAGTGAATTTGTTTTTCTCGTGACCTCATCTGCAAGGGACACAGCAAGAGTATTTTGCACCCAAGAGCCAAGCTCGCTTTTTGTTTCGTGGCTGTACGGCGTGTGTCATCCATAAACGTGACCTAAACTAATGAATTTGGCTGGGTTTGAACTACCAAGTGGAAGAAAACAAGAAAGATGGTGTGTGGATAGAGGCACAGGCAATGATTTATTTCTGTGTTGACAGACAACACAAGCAGCTCTTGGAGGTTTTCTGGAGCCGATGCCATTCCCAGCTTACAGCCTTTGCTGTGACAGCCTTGTGCAGCCCTGCCCTGCTCTCCCCTGCTGTAATGCTACGGTCATGATACTTGAATCTGTCGTTAGATTTGTTGGAACTAAATGACTCTGATAAAGGAGATTGGGCTGCACACACAGAATATGCTGTTCTCATACATGTGGCATTAAGCACCACCCTCCAAGATTACCAAGGAACAGCTCGCAGACGGCAGCCGGTAATCTTGGGCCATGGAGTCACTTGGGTCTGAGCTTGTTTTCCTCTCTGTCGCTGCCTCTAAAAAATACTCATTTTGGCTGTGCAAGCTGTATTCTAGGTGGCACATGACAAATGGCAGCCATGCTCTCCTGTGTTAGTTTGGACATATGTAAGTCTGCAGACCAGCCTGGAGTTTCCTTTGGTCCAATATTCCAGCTCCTGAATTGCAGGAACAGATTAATAGTACTTTTTGGCTGTTTCTGAATGTTTGTGATGATGTTCCTGCCCTACCAGGGAGGGGTGAGGAAGGGATAGAGTCCTTCTGATAACCCCCATCTGTTGGAGTTGGCAGCATCAGAGCTGTGCATGGCTGAGATTTCTGGCTGGGGAAGTCCCATGTCCAAGCAGATGCAGGAGATGGGCAGAATTAGAAGACCTGATCTGTGCCTCTGGCTCTGCAGCTGACCCAGGCTTCAAGCCTTCCTGCTGCCCTTGTCACCCACTTGTAGTGGAAGCAAAGGGCACCTACAGATGATGGAAAGCTCCCTGATTTCTGGGCACTGGAGTTGCTACCATGGCATGAACAATGATTTGTTGTTTCATCTGAAACCTGCAGAAACCCCCTTTTGGGTGTCAGCAGGGCAGGGTCCTGAATGTGCGACTTGTGTAGGTTAAGAACATCTTTCACTAGGAAAAAATTCCCTTTGCTTGCCTTTTAATTTCTACTACAAAAGCTTTACTGCTAACCGATCTCCAGTTTCTACAAGGAATGGGGGAGAGAAAATTGGAATCTTTGATCTCCCTTGTCCTTGCGTCGTCTTTAGGGCTGTATTTCCTTGGCCACAATAAAAGGCAGTATGAAATTAAGAGGACAGAGGGGGAAAAAACCCCACAGGATTTATTTTTTGTAGTGGTGAAGGGAATGTGCAGACCAGCAGCAGTAGCAACATGCATCAAAGTCACGCACTGTGTCTGTGGATGAGGGATGTTCCCATTGCATGAGGAGCAGGGACTGTTTTCTCCTGATACCTGTGGCATCTGCTGTGTGTCAGTCTGGGAGGGGAGGTATCTGTGGGACAGCTGTGTGAGTACAGGTCAATACAGCCTTACACATTGTGCCTGTGGATGTGCCACTGCTGAAAAACGCGTGGAGCCTCTTCCGAACCAGTTTGGCACCTTGACATCACCCCAGCAGATGTGATGGGTCAAATCCTGAGTCCAGAGTGGGTTGCTGAGCCCTTTGGAGGTGCAGCACCTCTGTCATGGTCAGAGCCTCTCAGGACATGGTTGGTTCTCCCAGGCTGGCAGGGAACTGGTGTTCTCTCCATCTATCGTTCCTGGAGGATGGCACAGTAGTTTTGGGATCACACCTTTGGACCTTATCGCTTGGCACACATGTACAGGGACTACTGCATGAGGAGCTTCGCTGGGTTTCAGGCTGCTTTAGAGGCAGCCTGTCCTAAATCACAGCAAGTATGAGGCCTGAAGGAGGGCAGCTAACAGTGGGAATTTCCCCAGAAAGTTCTCTGGGTTAAGAGTGTCATCTGGATCAGAGGAAATTAACTTCTGAGAAGGGGGAATTAAAAAAAAATGTATTCTGGCTATATCCTGAAAACCTTGCCAGAAGCAGCCAGAGTAGGACTTGGTGGAACAGCGCTGGCACATTTTTTTGGTTTCCTACGCAGCTTGGAAACCAGAGCAAGAGAGAGAGATGAAAGGCAGATTTTCGAGGAAGGTGGTAAGTCTGGGGGAGAGGGGGGAAATAACAGATCGAAAGGGATGGATAGATTTCCAGCTCATGCAAAGGATTCAAATATGCACATAAATTATTTTGGAAGGATGAAACTGTAGTTTTGAAAAGACATTGCTGCCAAAATCCCCAGAAAGGTGCTTCAGTGCCCAAAGAAATTTCTCATTTTGTAAGGTGACCAGAGGGCAAATGCACAATCCTTTTGGTACCGCATTGTACCAGAGCCTCCCTCCCCTCCTTCCATCCCTTGCCCTCAGGCTACTTCAACTCTGTAAAGATGACTTAGCACATGAAGGATGTGGTAGGATTGGAGCCTAATCAGATCATTACTGCAGCAGTGAAGGAATAGAATTTCCCATCCATGAGCCACCACGTCTTTCAGTATCTTCTTTTTTACTTCTAAATAAGTATTTATTTTTTTTTGCTGGGTGGTCAAAAATGAAGCCACTCTGTAAAAGGCAGGAAGAGAAGTAAGCCAGGTTTAGACAGCATGGAAAATGCTCTTTACATTAGAATTGAACCCTAAATGGTTTGAAATCCGATGCTGAGACAGACAAATGCAAACATCTTCATTGCCAACCAAATATTCTCCTACACCCTGAATCCAGCTACTGGACTTGTGTGTTTATTTGACACGGAGGTCTCTTGTGGCCAAGGGCTACACAACAGAAGGGATGGAAAGAAGTGAATGTATCTAAAAAACCCTAAATGTATCAAAACCCAGTGCTGCTGCTGCTGTAATGGTCTGTGCTGGCTGGATGGCTTAAGGCACAGGTAATAGCTTTGCTTTCTCTGTGGCACATTTAGCACCTGGTCTAAATGCCAGGGCTCTGCAGCACTCGGGATGTCTCAGTCCCGACTGCAGTTCTCTGAAGCATGTGGGGTGCTTTCTTCTGCTCTCTCCTGCCTCTGACTTTGCATGTAAGCCCTGGGTTGCTTTATCAGCTACCTTGGAAAGTTTTTAGCTACAATAACATACTAATTCCATGAATGGGAGCTAAAAGCTGTGTGTATGGTGGAGTAACACTGTCTGGTGTTATTTGTAGTCGTAATGAAGCAGCTGAACCCTGACCTTAGGCAGCCTTTTAGCAGACACTGGGGTGCTGCTATTGCTATTTTTTTCTGGAAAAACTCTCATTTCCCACATAGACTTCAGAGAAGAAAGTTCGTGTGTGACGTTGGAGAAACTCTAGAGCTGCGAACGCTTGGCAGAACTTTTTTTTTAGGAGTCCGCAGATGGAAAAGAACTCCCAACTATCAGCTTGTACGCAGCTACGTGTGAATGGGAAAACCGCAGTTGCATGAACCATCCGCAGTGGGAAGTTGCTGATGCAGACTGATTTAACAAACCTGCTCTTAATAGCCTTGCCTAGCTTGTGATGCGGTTTTTGGGGTGGAAATTGAAGTCGTTTATGCAGAAGCCTTGCTCTGCTGCAGGTAGGCTCCCAGGCTGCAGGTCAGTCCTGGGCCATCATGCCCTGGGACCTTCTTGGTGGAAACCTGTGGGCGTATGGAGCTGTGTTCAAGTGTGTGCACCATCAGATAACAGCGCTGGAAGGGGACAGTCCTGCTGATGGAAGTACAGGGTTCTGTGTTTTAAGGCAGCTGCTAGAAAAGGTTATGATTTTGTTTGTCTGTTTTCAAAGGGCAGGAGCGGGGAGATCCTGCTGGGTGGTTCAGGAGTGCTCTGCCCACATAGAGCTGTCTCAGCAGCATCACTATTCTCCGCTTGAAATGCTAAATTATTCTCCTCCTCTGTTGTGCAATTGTTTTATGTGCTTTTCTCAGCAAAATCAATCAAGAATTGATAATTTATAAGCTCTTGTTTGCCCTTTTCACTCTTCAAGGGGGGAAAAAAAAGGATAAAGCAGAAGGCAATGTCACAAGTAAAGGATTGTGGGGGATGCAGAGTTGAGCACCACCTCCCTCATCTGTGGGGTCTGAGGGTTCTCAGTGCTTGTGCTGGTGAGGGGGATTGGTCTCTACTGCTGACTCCATAAGGGTCTGCCCTTGCTACCCACTCAAGAAGTGAGGACGTGAGCTGTGAGCACGCCTGTAGGAAAAAACAGGCGCAACCTTGAGGGGTACCAGGCATGGTCGTTCGCAGCAAAGTTATCAGAGTGTGAGCGAGAGCAGAGCGTTGCCAGCTTGGTGCATTTCTGCATGAAGAGTGCCACGGAAAGAGGGAGATTCGACTAGGCAGGTAGAAGGAGAAAGCTGGGTCAGCTGCCATCCCAGCTTACACCGAGAAAGAAATACCCTGTGGCAGCATATTCCACACTTCTGAGCTTGAACCCTGCCCGCATGGCCGCTGTCACGTGTTCCCCCACGCACATGGGGATGTGTCTTCCTGCCTGCCCAAACACCTTCCCCCAGCCTATGCTGCCCTGTGGGCACATGGCCTGTCTTCATCCCACCCCAGCACCTCCACATGATCCTCCCTGAACTGCAGGGAGGACATGGGAGGAAGGAGCCATGTTCCCTCAGAACTGCCCTATTTTGGGAATTTGGAGGGGAAAAAAGTGCTATTGTCGTCAAATGTAGGCAAATGTTATAGTTCACGAAATAAGGAGACACTGCTTAGACAAATAAGTGGATAAATACTTAGATAATTATGTAGATAGATGGGTGCACAACCAGACCATAGACATGGACAACATTAGGATGCTTTTGTGGAACAAGAGAGATGCACACTGGTCGTATTGCCCTGATCCTGCTCTGAACTGTTTGTCCCTTTCACTGCTGCTCCTGCCAGAGCAGTTATTTGTATGGTGAGGTGCTGCTTTATCTCAGGAAGGCCTGATTTCTAGTCTCTGTACTCTGTAGCTTTCCAAGCATTGCATCTCCAGTTTGGAGAGTAGCCTTGGAAGAGAGACATTAATAAAGCTAGGAAAATCCATTTATCAAAACAATCCAACTCAGACCTGCCTCCAGTTCTGCTCTTGGGGGTTCCTGATTCAACAGGACAAGGGGAGCTGAGCTGTGGGGAAACCAACCTCGATGGCTCCTCGTGTGCCTCCGGTGCTCGTGTACCTGCTAGAAGTTGTGGCATCTGTCGTGCTGCCTCCTGTGCCTAGCAGGGTTTCATCCTTTAGCAGATGGTCTAGAAATGCAAAACAAAGTCTCAGAGTCAACTGTTGACATTCTTTCTAGGCTGTACAGAATTTGATTCAAATAGTCTATATTTGTCCTGGGCGTTTCAAACTATGCTTTGGATAATTTGGCTGGGAAGGTCTGGGGAACTGGCTGGCTCCCAAAGCTTTGCTATTACAGTTACTCCTTCTCAGTTTTCACCTCTCTCATGCTTCTACTCATGATCTGAAGCAGAAGCTCAGTAGTTGCTTAAATAGAGGCATGTGAGATTCTTGTGGTTTCCTAGAAAGATTTGGGTATTCAGCTTAGCTCTAGAGATGGCTAAAGCTGGTGTGGGTGATAGTTCTTCAGAGCAGTTCTGTCTTATCCTTTCTGGTGGATGGCTTTTTACTTTATCTGCCTTGGCTTTCTGGTATAATCAACACTCGTCTATCACACTTGACTCAGTCCCTTGGGAAATAGGTGTTATTGGAAGGATCAGTAGCAGATATGGTTCAAAGTGTTCCACATGGTAAACTGAGTGGTTTTAAAAGTTTCTATTAACCTCTTCATTATTTTTCTGGTCGCAATTTAGTCAAGGATGTAGCTCAGCAAATTAGTTCACTACACGCCAGTCTCTTTTTGTGCAACAAACTTCCCACTCTCACCCATTGATGCCCACTTCAAAGGAAAGCCAGCAAGATTTTGTTACCGCTTTACCAATCACCTGCTAGTTGAGGGTGGCAGAGAAGGGCCAGGACTTGACCATGCTACTGAGAACAGACTTTATTCCCAAAGTTGTGACTGTGAGTAAAGGGTGAAAGATACCCTATATTCCTCCTTTCCAAGCCTTCCTATGACAGGCTACTGGCAAAAATGTATTGTTTCGTAGCACTACCATAGACTGTACTAAGAGCTCTGTTAAATATAGCAGAGCCGTGCAACACCCCCACGTGCTGGATGTTCAGGCTGTTCCGTGCTGCGTGCCGAACGACGAACGTGGTGAATCAGATCATTCTTGCCGCCGTTAGGCGGAAGATGCTCACTATCTTTGGGTGTCGTCCTTGTGAGAAGTACGTTTGGGCTGAACTGCACTCATGCATCTCCTGGTGAAGATTCATCTCAGCCACAGAAGGAAATACTGGGCTGATTCATTGGGGAATTATCAGAAGATGCATTTTTTTCTATAGTGCCCTCAGGAGGGCATTGGCCAGCAGAAGTCCCTCTGGATCCACTTCCTGGTTTATGTCTGTTATTTGGCCATTCTCATTATAAAATATGTTTTTGAAGAACTCAGTGCTTCCAACAATATGTCCTGGGGGTCTTCTGGTCCTATCCTGCCGTGACTCTTCTCAACATCCCACCCTTCTCCCACCTCTTTTTGTTCCACGGCTGCAAACAAAACAAACAGCTCCCCATACCGCTAACAGGGCTGCAGATTGATAGCTCCTGGTTGCAGAAACACTTGTCAGGGGCTTGACAGGCTGCTCAAAGGTGCCTGATGTTGCAGAGTGGAGGGAGGGAGTCGGTGAGCTGTGTGCTTGCTCTTTATGACCCTTCTGGTGGGACTGGTAGGCAGCCTGGCATAGCTACTGCTCAGGGCATTTATAAAGAGATTTATGAATTTGTAATTTCCAGAGGCCCTGAAGCAAAAGTGTCTTTAATTAAATTTTGAATCTCTTCCCCTCTTCTCCGCTCCCATGCCTTCCCCCTCCCCTGCCTTCCCCCTCCCCATTCTCATCTCTGTCTGTGGTTTGTTTACTGAGACCCCGCAAGGCTTTTGGAGAACAGGTAGGAGTCTTTGAGCATAGCCAGGAGGAGCAGAGGATTGCAAAGCAAACAAGCAGATGGTAGATATGATAAAGCAGCCCCCGGCCGGCTCTGCCAAGCTCAGAGAGGGCTCTGCAATGCAGTTAAGGGTCCCACAGTAAGAGCTTCCTGCATCCCTCTGCTCTGGACACTGAGTTGGCAAGGTGTCCGAGAGACTGATGGCCAAGCTCTGTTCCTGTGCTCTCATTTGCCCGGTGCTTGGATCCTGGCATTGCTTAGGACTACCTGAATGTGTTGGGGATGAGACAGCCTTATGTTACTCTGCGTTGCTCTGCTGTGGCTGATATGCATGTGCAGCCGTCCATCTCTGAGCGGTGGTACCCTCTGGAGGGGGAGCACAAAACCAAAGGCAAGCAGGCAGCCCCCATAGATTAGTGGTTTTTTTCCTTCAAAAGGAAGATGAGAAATTGGCCTGGCCTTTTTAGCGTATGCTGTCAAAGGAATAGGGGCGAGTGCCCCAGGAGATGGTGCCTTGGTATTGCCTAGGACTTCCCTCATTGCCAGTCTTATTCTGTGATCCCTCCCCAGCCACTGATTCAGTGGCAGTGTCCCTGCCCAGCCAAGCAATGTCAGCCCTGTGAATAGATTTCTATCAACCCACTCAGCCCTAAAAAGCTGCAGTTAAAAGGCTCTAGAGACTTAATTGTGTCTGCGTAACAGCAGTGATGATTTCCTTGAGAGGTAGGATGAAAAGTGGCTCCGTTCCACTACTTCTGCAGAGACTTGATAGCTGCTTCTGGAAAGGGGCTTGGTTGTGGTCCAGATGCCTCCACCACTGCAGCTTTCCCTGCCTCATGCTGCTTTCCAGTCACATGCTTGTGCTGCCTGCACACTCCAGCCATGGTCCTTAGGGTGCTACCAGCCTGATGGGTGCCTCCGGGCAGGTGAATTTGGGAGTGGGCTTAGCAAGGTCCACTGCAGGATGCTTTGGCAGCCTGAAACAGGTTTGTGCAAGGGACCCTTGGCATGGTACTCAGGAGACACGTTCTACTAACAACTAGAAAGCCATCAGATTTGTGTGAGCTCCCTTTTTCTTTCCTTTTTTCCCCCCTTGTCACCGTGCTGTGGGTGAGGATGCTGTTTACCCCACTTGCTCCTTCCTGCTCCCTCAACAGTTCAGGTGGAGAAGTCTCTTGACCTCTGTGCATCTTCAGGTCTGGCTTCCCAGTGGGGATGCGTTGTCGTGTCTCTTGTCGTGAGCCACAAAGCTGTAGAGCAAGGGATGTGGTTTGGGGCACAGGGTGTGGAGCAGGGAGGCAGTGCTTAGTCACAGAGGTAAATGCTGAACACTCTGTCTTTCCATGCCCTGGTAGCTCACAAGCTAATGCAAAGCAGCTTCCCTCCCACATGCCATTGGGATGTTGATGAAGTAGCTTGGGGGTAGGATGTGGAATATATGTAGAGAGACAGGGATTTGGTTGATGACGACTCTTATGCTCTCATACTTTAAGAGCTGGCAGCTGAGATTACAAGAATCAGCGGAATCAAAAAGAGCCTCTGAAGATTCTGCCTCAATGTCCCTTCACATTGTCAGGCCAGTGCTTGTGCCAGCCATGCCTGGGGTGACTGGTGTGATGCTCAACCTTTTGCATCCTTTCAAGGATCCTTTTGAGTAGGGTATTCCCCTTCATGTCTCTCACCTAGTATAGGAAGATGTTTGTTTTAATTCTACTGTCTCCAGGGCTGGCACCATGTCAAGGTGCCTCTTGTCTCATGTGGAGGTTCATATAACTTGTACCCATCCACTACAACGTGTCCATCTGGTTAATTGCCACCCTTCATTTCTTTTCTGAAGCTGCTCTGTTGCACTGGTGTCTTCCAGCCAGCGGCCAGCATCTCAGTGAGCTCCTGGTATTGTAATGGACAGAGGTAGATCTGGGGGTGATTCTGCCTGAGGGAGCTGGGAGATGAGATGTCCTCTGTCCCAGCCTCCACACTCACATTGGGCATCAGCTGCGTGTTTCTCGGTGGAAGTGGTAAATACTGCATTTCTGCAGACCAGCCTGTCTGCTTTAATTGGCAATTTATGCTTCCGTTGCATAAAAACTCACATCTTGAAGAGCTCTGGTGTGGGGCTGACAGGGTGGCAAGAGGCCGAGCATTGCTAGCTGGACACTGAAGGACTTGCAAAGCGGGAAGGTGCTGGGAGGTGCAAGGCAGGCTCCTTGCAAAGGCTGTGGCTGAGCCTCCTGTCTGGGACTGCCAACCCAGTGACGTGGTGACAGACGATGCCTTTGCTCACGCCTGCATTGAAATGCAAGCGGCGTTCCTCGCTGACCTCTGATGGGAGCCACGTCCCTGCCTGTAGCTCACCGGTGAGGAGAGGAGCGTGCTATGCTGTTTAGAAAGGGAAATTTCCCCAGGCCTTGGAGGAATTAATCATTTTATATGCTGGACTGTTGCCTTCTGACTGATCTATCTGAATTACAGATTAACTGGCAGCATGGGGACAGAGGAAGCCATTTCAATTAATAGCTCTCTAATTTATTAAAGGGGTTGTTTGGGTTGTTGGATCAGCAATGCAGCAAGTAGTCTGAGTGGCGAATTGTTTCCCCAACCTTTTATCCCTGGCTTGCTTTATCTCCCTGTTTACAGGACCCCTCTCAAACTTGATGAGGGTACCAGCAAGGCGGGTGGAAACCCCAAACCAGCGATCCTCTTTGCAAATGAGCTGTCAGCTGCCAGAAAGCTGTAATTTCAGAGCCTTTCTCTAGGGGCCAGTTCTGTGACTTTTAAGCAAAACCATCACCTTTATGACCAAGGACTATAAATTTTGGAGTAAGGCAAAACATCCTGGAAAACACCAGTGTATTGATGCTGCAGCTGGTATGAGCTGAGCCAAAAAGCATCAATCCTTTTTCAATCAGTTCTGCCTGGAGAATATCATGGGCTTCCCCTCTACCCTGTAAGTCTACAAAGGTTTCTTGAAAACCTGCAAAACCTCATTTCTTTCATGATTTTGACTTCAGCAAATGTTGATCCCGAGACCTGTGGCAAAGCTCAGCACCCCCAGTGCCATTATCGACGTGAGCATCGTGAGCCTCAGGGCTGCCCCAACCCCAGCCTTGCTTCCTCTTCCAATTGCTCAGAGTAAAGGAAAAAGGATTTCTTTGTTTGTTTGTGGATATTTCTGACATGGACTTCATATTCCAGGAGAGTCTCGTAATACTGTGGGAGCAAATTCAGGATTTAAACCATTATACAAGTTAAATACGCTTTGATTCTGTAAGCAACACAGTATTTATCTTGGGATAGAACAACTCTGAGAGACTGATATCACTGCTGGAGATCATCTCAAGGAGGGCTCTGAAGGGAGGGGAAAAAAAAAGAACTGACTTTCTGAGAGGCAGAAGTTTTCAGTTTTCATTACCCTCATGCATGAACTAAACATAAGTGTGGTTACAAGTATTTTTTTTATTATTGACCATGTAAGGATTTCTCTTTTGGCCTGAAAGTAAACATCACGGGTCTGATTTTAAGCTTAGGTCTACAGATTCACACCCTGAGCGAATGCAGTTGCTTGCTTGCTGGCAGGGCCTGGGCATGTGGCGTATCTGCTGGAAGCGAACCCAGTCCATTGGCATCTGCAGCCTCAATGGCTACTCGATGTTTTTGTAAAAATTCCATTTAAACACAAAAAGGTCAAAAGTTTTCGGTTGTTGCTTTTTTGGTCAACTATTTTTGTTTGAAAAATTACAAGCACTATTAATTACTGCATGAGAACCAGATGGTGGTACTGCCCAGTTTAGTTTCATCGTCCAAGCAGGATCTTGAAAGAAAACCAAGAAGAAAAACACAGAGCAAAGACAAACCATGTGTTGTGCCAGGTACTTTACATTTTGAGTGCTCCTTCCATTTGAAACCTCTGAGCAATGCAGAACAGGGCATTTATTTATTTTTTTTAGTGTGTGATTTTTTTTTATCTTGACAGAATATTAAACCGAAATAAGGAGGCCTGAAAATTAATGTCCTGTAATGACAGCAAAATCCCTTGGTGTCTCAAGAGTCTCATAAATTGGATATTTGGAGAGGGGACGCACAGCTCCCTGGGTTTGGAGGGGCTCTGGTTACTGCTGGAGAAAATAAACCTTCTCTGTGCAGGGCCAGCCAGGCTCTGGGGAGAAGGAGCTGGTGTCAGCACGAAGTGATGTGGCTGGAAGATAGCCTCGTCAGGCTAATTGATCTGGAGCCTTTGCCTTTCCTGCTAGGGCTGCCTGTCTCCTTACCCATAATCCCCACCCCTTTGATCGCCCGTCAGGAATACGGGACTTGGCCCAGCTTTACATCTATCCAATAACATTATGAAATTGATAGTGACACTTCCATTGGCACTAATTTCAGTAAGATATTTGAGCCAGAGGACAAGCAGTTTCCTTTCATGGCGGCTAAGCTTTCCAAGTAGTTCAAGACAACCCAAGACTCGTCTTGCAGTGGCCAAGGCATGGGGAGGGAAGCGGTGGGAGGGGGACAGAGGCAGCTGGTGGACCCGGACAAGGAGAAACAGCATGCGATGATCTTAGGGGGTGGGAAGCATGTACTGCTGCCCTGGCTTACACTGCAGAGCTGCTTCTGACAGGGCTTTCTCTCCATGGATGGTGTTTATTAAGCAACATTGGGCACCAGTCTCAGTAAAGGTCGGGAAAAGCCTTGGGCAAGAGGGCAATAGTTGTCCCAGCTGTTGCCTCTGAGATCTTCAGTGGTTCTCGCTGTTTTAAATATTTCCTGGCACAGACACAGGTTCCTGCGGCGTTGTGATATTGGCTCAGGTCAGTGATCCAGCAGCAGGCTGGACGTGCTGGTGGTGGAGCTGCCAATGGTGAGTGGGTTACATACCACGCCCCAAAGCTTTCACCCAATGCTGGCCACGGCGTTAGAGGTGACGCAGTTCCCACAGCCTTAATGCCCGCTGTAGGCACGTTCTTTACTGACTGAATTGCAGGGTAAGACCAAGGTGTAGCTTAAACCACTTCTGTTTTCCTCTCCATCTTGCAACTGTTTAGCCAAGGTCTGATTTGAGGTGCGGGAGAGCATTACCTGGGTGCTGAGCTGGAGCTTGCGGAAGACGGCCCCTTGACACCTGGCCAGGCAGTCCTTTCCCGCTGCGTTCACACGTTCACCTGAGCAAGGGCACAGGGAGAATGTTTATCAGTTTGTCACAGTCTCACTCTACTGTGGCTGGGGGCCAGGAGAGAGAATAAAAGCCTTGGGCTGGTGATAAATTGGAAATGCAGAAAGGAAATGTGTCTGCTCAGTGCTGAGCAGGCAACCCTGCTCCAGGCTTGGGTCTTTGCACGGGATCACTCAGCCTCTGGGTGCTGGATGCTCATGAGGAGGCAAAATGCCATGGGGGCCACGTGTGAGCCTGTCAGCCATGTTGCCTTGCCCATATCCCCATGTCGGTGGGACTGTCAGCAGATCTAAGCAAGCCTGGATGCCCGTCAAACCTGAGTGAGCTGCCATCCACTTGGGAAGGGGTGCGAGTGAGCAAGTGCTAACGTGACGCAGGGCTCGGCAAGCGCGTGTTAGAGCTGCTCTTAGGCAGATGAGGCGTGTTGCTTTGGGAGACCTCTCGGCACCTCCCACGTGGAGCAGGGGAAGAGCTGTGGTTTGGATCTGTGGATCCTGAAGTGTTTCACCGAAGGGTCTGAGCACAAGGAAGTGGCTGCACAGGGGCAGGTTGCGGGGTGTAGAGGTGCTGGGACCTCCTGTAGACAAGCTGTAGGAAATGCCACAGTATATAAAGCACATCTTGCGAACAGAAGAGATTAGAAAGCTGATATGATGTTATTCCGATTGATTTTACTGTTGTATTTATACCTGGAGGTAAAGAGCAGACATACTGGAAATCAATCGGCCTCGTGCTTTTTCCCCACTCCTTCTGCAACGCCGTTTGAATGAAATGCTTATATCATTTTTATGGTGTGTCTGTGATAGGGATGAGCGAGCCAAGAGATTAATGGTGCTGCTGAGGCCTTCACCCGGCCGCTGCCTGGCTCTTGCCTTGTAAAGCCTGCGCTACTCTGGAGTTCAAGGTGCCCGCAAAGTGACAGCTTGGTGACTTTGGAAGAACAAAGAGGAGGCAAATCTCTAGTCAAGAGGAAGAATGGGAGTAAAATAAAAAGTAAATGGCAATAAGTAGAGGATCTTGGGCAGGCAGGATAATGCCCAGCTCTGGGGCTGGGTGCAGTGAGATGATAGAGGGAGAAGAAAATGAGGTTTTAGCTTCAAACAGAGATGGAAATGATGGTCTTGTGTATTGGAAATAAGGCAACAGGGACCATGTTTTGGTGTCTCATCGTGCATCTGGTAGCCAAGAGCCCTTTCTGAGCCTTGCTGTTGGGGCTGGAGCAGGGGGGCTGCAGCAGGGCCGTGCTCAAGTTTGGCTACACATAAATGCTGTATCCCTGGGTGCCCCTGCTCACTCCTACTGCCTCATCAAAATGTGTATTTCTCCTCTCTGGGAGCTGCTGGTGTTGGCTGTGCCGTGCCAAGAAGCCATCTCAGGAGGTTTCTTTGCAAGGATGTCTGTGTTGGACCCCAGCTGGCTCCTCACATCCCACAGGGAGCAATCATGCTCAGCAGTGGGAAAAATTGGGCAAACGAAATATTGTCTTCCTCCCTGCAGCGATAAGCAAATAATAATTGATAATCAAACCACACTTTTCTTCCTCTCCTGTTGTCTATGCTATTAGCTGATTGTTTCACTTGACCTCAGTGGTGAAAACCCTTTGCTGTTGTCCAGTGAAGCAGCTTCCCAGTATCCATCCCTTATTACAGGGGAGAAGGTGTTGGCTTGTCAATACTTAGTCAACAGATCCTTACACTGCAGGATGTAAAATATCCTCCCGGTTACCCCCATGGCCTGTTTGCAGTCCCTTTCCTGGTTGTGTGCTTTGAGTTGAAGAGGTTTGGTAGCAGTGGGCTGGGAGTTTTAAGTCTGTAATGTAAAAATTCCTACTTTGCCTTCCTGCAGATGCTGGCTGGCTTTGCTGTCACGCCTCGCCCTGGCTTGTCAGATCCCTCCCTTTTTAATTATCAGATTGTCTCATTGCTTTTACTGTAAGCATTTTCTGTTGCTTGTTCTGCTGGATTTATGCATTTGTGCCATCATACGCATTGACTTTACTTTTTATACAGTTTGAACTTAATGTTTCTATTCCTGAGTGAGAGTGTTTATAGGATTCATGTCTAAGCTCAAAAATATACTTAAAGGGAACAAAGGAAAGGACATGAGAGGAATGGGAGAGTCTTTGGGATCCTCTCTCCTGATGGGGTTGGAGTGGTGCTCTTTACTGGGACTGCCAGGGTGGCTGGAGACTGGAATGGGGAGAGGGAGGATGCATCTGCCCTGATGCATCCCCTTTTGCAGTAACAGCTGCCTTCTCCACCTGCAAACACCTGTAAAATTCAGAGAGAAGGAAATGTCAACATATAAAGGGGGAAAGGGGCTTTTGTGAACTGCAGTATCTTGGCAGACTCTTTCATCAGGAAGAAAAGTGCTTTGAGGATCATCTGTGAAGGGATTGTCTGTTGACAGCAGATTCGACAGCCCATTTTTATACAATAATTCATCTGCAGTTTTTAAGAGGGTAGAAGGTGGCAGCAGGGTAGAGGAAGAGCCATGTGTCCAGCCCAAGCAGTAGTGGGAGCAAGCTGTCCTTTGGTCCTTTTCACCCCATAGTTCAGCAGGATCTTCACCTCCTTGGGATGGTCAGGATCCATCATCTCATTCAGGAGTGGGGAAAATGGATTGCTGCTTATCTCTTTCCTCCTGCCTTTGCTGCTGGAGGGCCTGAAACCTGAGGATTTAGGGTAGAACCCTTTGAGAGCTCAAATTTATGCTCTCAGAGTCTTCATCTGCCTGCAAAGCTTAATGATATGACTTTCTGTGTGTGGTTTTTCCCCTAAAAAGCTGATGGGAGAGTCTGCATCCCATGGGCCATGGCAGAGGAGGGGTTGACGACACCTTTGCCAGCTCCGCAGCCGGCTGCAGCGTGGTTCAAGTAAGAGCTGTGCTGGACAGGCCAGCCTCTGCAGCAACGTCCATCAGCTCCGATGGCATGTCGCAGGGGTTGTGCAAGGTTGTGGAGATAACCCAGGGTGAATTGGGGGCGGGGAGACAGAAACAAGCTGTTCGAGTGTGGGAAAAGCTGCTTAGACCTGTTTGAGGTGGTGGTGGCGGCGATGGCAAAGCAAGTGCACAGGGAGCTGGAATTAGGGTGCTCTCTGGTTAAAGCCCAGAGTTTTGTACAAGTGAGAGATCAGCTGTGGCTTGGGGGAAGGGATACCACATGATGGACCATCCTGTGACTGGGATCCGTGACTCTGGGGATGAGGAGAAGCAGCTGCTTTCCATTGCAGGAGGGCAAGGGAAGGGCTGGACCCCACGGCAGTCTGGCTCCATGCAGGTCCTGCGCAGGCACAGAGTGCCGGCTTGGCCCCGTGCCCACATCTGCCAATAAAAATTAAATTGATTTCCTTTTGTTTGCCTGACAGGACGAGACTCTCTTCATGAGACAGTAAATGCAATCTCGCTCTGAGCACAGCTAGATTTTTAATTGTATTTGTTGTGCTTTCGCTTATTGTTTTATGAGTTTCAGTTCACTTCCTTGCTGGTGCAGAGATCAGCCCTGGGGGATGGTTTGATTTCAGTTCCAGCAAAAGGTTGGAATTTTTTTAACAGTTTTTTTTCACTTGTTTGTTTTCCTGATAAGCTGAGGTTTGGGGTTAGTTTTCTATCTACATGAAAAGTAAACATGTATGTGTGTATGTATAGCTCTGAGTTGTAAAGCTAGGCTGAGAGATCCTGGCATGGAATTACCTGTCAGTGATACAGGCCTTTCGAAGAGCAGCATTTAAGATTAAGATCAGGGAAATATGGAAGTGCCAACAAAGGTTTGAAGTCAGAGGAGGAGGGGATTTTATGTATAATGTATATTGGAGTTTAATGAGGTCTGCTTCAGCACTTGCTATACAATGCACGGTGACCCACTTTAAGGAGAGCATTTTTTTTGTAGTTTTGGGTCATATACAGTTACTAATTAAGTAGGCTAATTATATGGCTCCTTTATATTACACAGGCAAATGTGGATGACACAATTAGTTCTTGCAGTTAACTTTTTTTATCAAAAAATGATGTTCTGAATGACAGCTCCCGAAGGCATGGGTGGTGAGAGCAGATTGCCCTGCAGCCCTGAGCACTCACCTCATTGCTCTCTACTCAGGCAAATTCTGTTTCTGTCCCGAGCATGTGGCCTGGGATGTGGATGGAGTTGTCCTTTCTGAAACCATGCTGGAGAGACCATAGCCTCATCCCGACCTGGTGCTGCACCCACAGTGCCTCAGACGCTGCCCAAACCTGGTCTGCAGTGCTAGCAAGGTCCATGCCTGGAGTTTCTTTGGAAGCCTCAACAAGGGAAGAGCACTCCTTGCTTAGGGCTGTTTGGTTGCAAGTAAAAAGTGCTGCAGCCTGGGAGGGTTCTGAGCAGTCTCAGGCTCTGTAGCTAAACAGTCCTGGAAAGAAGTTTCTTTAACCTTTCCCTTTCCAGCCTGGAAGTGGCTGAGCTCCCTCAGCGTCCCTGGGTTATCTGTTCCAGGGTTCAACCATACGTACTGCAAGGCATTAGGGAAAACATTCAAACTCTAATCTCCCTCAGTGCAATTTAAACCTATTATTTCTTGTTTTATCCCCAGCGGACATGGAGAACAGCTATTATATTTCTCTTTGCTGCAACCTTTTACATATTTGAAGGCTGTTATCACGTGTCCCTTCAGTCTTCTCCTCTCAACACAAAGCATAATTCTTTCAGTTTTCCCTTGGAGGTCACGTTTTCTACGCCTTCAATCATTTTTGTTGCTTTGGAGAGGTTACCGTGATAGCAACATGGAGGTTTTATTGTTTCTTCAGCTGTCTGCCTTGGAGCGTTCGTTATGTTACGGGTGTGTATGAAGTGACCATTATCTTCTCTAATCTGTGGTTATTTATGAAGTACCCTATATTCCTGAGTCTTTGTTTTATCAGAAAGTATAGCTCTTAGCCTTGATAAATAATTTTCCATTATGATATGATCATGCAAACACAGCCTGCCTAAGCTATTTATTATTATTTGCCTTATTTTTTTTAAGTAACAAGTTGTCCACATAACACTGTGAATGAACCAGGTGATTCACAGACATAGACTAAAAGATATATCCTACAGTCAGATAAGCAAGGAGATGAAGGAAAACATCAAGCCAGACTCCAGTTTAGACACTGGGAAGGTAGCTAAATAGAGAACAATGGGAGATTTTCTGAAAAGCAGAGATTTTGGGCCAGTCTGGAGGAGTATGTTCTCAGTATTTGTGGAGATGATAGTATCAGGATGGATGCAAAGCAAGAAGAGCTGGAGTATTGCTGGGATGGATGGAGCATAGCCTGAGAGGCTGGGGGAATAAAGAGAGTGGAGATCAGGCTGGGAGCAGTCGTCTTCAAATGAGACAACTTTCTTGGGAAAGAGAAGTTGGCTGTAGAAGAGATGTGGGAGGGAAGGAAGAACAGTATCACTCCTCGTGACGTTTCCAAAAGCAACATTTTCAAGTTTGCCTCACTGTTCGGTTAACGTCAGATTCATCTTGAACCTAATTTTCTGGTTGTCGTGGCTGTACTGCGTGGCTGGAGCGGGGGCTGACCTGCCCACCTCTTTGACCAGGGGTAGCCCTGGGGCATTCTTAATATCTCCCCAGCTTTTCCCTGCAGCTTTGTGTCTCCATCACTGCTGTTGACATTGCTTCTCTGGTAGGAGAACTCTATAGGCTTAGCATGGAGAACAGCTAAACTCTGTCCTTGCTGACAGCGTGGATGCTGCTGGCTGATGAGATCCCTGCTTAGATGGAATGCGAGCCATCAGTAGCCTTTGAGAGTATAGATGTGACACGTTCAATGCTCAGAATGTACAAAGGCTTCTTAAAGTGTTAACAAATGGACTCTTTTTATAGTTCATATCCACAGTATGTTTGTCCATAGCACGGGCTGAGGTATTCATAGAAACAGCTACTGCATAAAACCAAACCATCTCCCTCCAGTACTAATACTGTAGGAAATGTCCTCTTTGCTCCTTGTCTCAAAGGTGTGATTTCTGCTCTCAAAGCAGGGTACAATGAAGACTTCCTTCATGTCCTTCACTAGGGAGACCTTTCGCATCCCACTGCCTCGTTAGGTACCTTCCCTTGAAGCAACACCTTGGCTGCTTAGGGAAAACAATAAACCCTCAATAGCCTCTCCCACTGCTCCTCTGCAAGGAAGATCTTTATGGTCTCTTCTCAAATTACTTAGACTCCTCTATACCAGCTGATATTTTTATGCCTTTTGTGAGCTGCACTTTGGAATGCAGAGGTCTCCGCTTCCTACCCGCAGCCGGGCTGGCCAGCGGTGCAGGGTGCTGGCTGAAGGAACGTGCGCACCATGCAAAACCCAATCCCCCTGGTTTGCATGCGAAAAACTGGCGTTGCAAAAGAACAAAAGTTATTCAAACCCAAATTGCCTGTTTGGTTTTTTGTGTTTGGAGAAATACAATGTGCGTAGTCCCAACAGAGGCATCTTGCGGCAAGAGCTGAATTTTGCCTTTGCCTCTCAAAAGCTGGAAGTCACGTGGGCTTGGGAAGTAACGTAAAAAAAAAAAAGTCAGAAGCTGCCAGAAGGAATTCACAATATAGGGAGAGACTTTTTTTCCTTGCAACTAAAACACCTGTCACAGCTGCCAGGACTCTGCTAATTACACAATAACTTTATTATATCCCACTTGGAAGAACAAACAACACTTGAAGCTTCAAAAATGAGCACCTTTGGACGAGATTAATGCAGGCAGAATGACTGCATGGAGCCAGTGTTCACCCTGCCCTCCCAGAATCTCTGGAGAGTAAAATGGCTTGAAGACTCCTCTCTTTGTTGCTAGTGCTACATAATAAAGTAATTGTGCAATTAGAAGTAGATTACTGATGGGAAATAGGCATTTTCTATGTGATGTAGAAAAAGACAGGCTTCTCTGAATAGGTTTGAAGTGCAACATCTCTGCTCAGTTTTGCTTGAGCTTCTGGTACCCTCTGGTAGCATCCAGAAGGGAGAAAAGGAGCATCTCTAGTTGAGCGTGTGTTTTTCTCCCATATCAATATATAAGGAATGTCCTCATGGAAGATTGCAGTGCGGTCCCTGCATTGCTCAGCTCCTCAGGATCCTGTGTTTACACAGCATGAGCGGTTGCAGCATGGATTAAAGGATTTCACCTCATGATGGAGGTGTTTTGTGATGTTGGCTGGCAGGTTGGACTCTAGGACGGGTGAGAATAGATGGAAGTAGGGAATAATGTATTAAGACTTGGTGTCCCCTGAGGTTTCCAGCTTTGGCAGCTGACAGAAAAGGCTGAAGTTAAAAGGTCTAAAAATATAATAAAGCATAAGCCAAAAATTTGGATATAGCTGAATATTGTGAAATAGCTCTGTGTGGGAAGCAGGCCTTGGCTCTCAGGTATGGATGTTCTTTCCTGCATTACTTTATTTTACCTATGAGAACCAGCCTGCCATTGGCTAGAGCAAGTTTAGAGCAGTGGTGCTCTTGGGCACGGGCACTGGGGTGTAAGGAGCCATGGCTGGGGCAGCAGGCTGAAGGAGATGGAGTATGGTTGCTGCCTGTCTGCAGCAGGGAGATTGATATGGGTGCATTTGAGCATGCTTGTGTTTCAGGGACCTAGTCTCTGGAGATAAACAAGGATGTATAAGTGGGTGCTGTGGGACTTGGGAGAGGCTCTAGACCAACTCGTATGGTCAGCATGGCTCACACATCCCTGTTCCCCTGTTGTGCCTGACACATGTGCGTGGTGTTTGCAGGTCCTGTGGCAGTGATCAGCGGAGAGGAGGATTCAGCCAGTCCCCTCCACCACATCAACCATGGCATCACGACGCCCTCATCCCTGGATGCTGGCCCAGACACGGTGGTGATCGGCATGACCCGCATTCCTGTCATCGAGAACCCGCAGTACTTCCGACAAGGTCACAACTGCCACAAGCCAGACACGTGTGAGTGCCCGATCCGACCGGATCCCCTTGCGAGGACCAGGGGATGGGTTGGGGGGATGGGGAAAGGAGGGTAAGGAGGAAGAGGTTAAGAGGATGAGGAAGAAGAGAAGGAGGTTTTTGAGGAGAGTGGGTCTTGGTATGGTCCAGAAACCAAAGTGAATCTCAGGTCTCAGAAATCACAACATATACATGTAGGTGCTTCCAGAGAAAACTTTCCACCCTCACTTTCACCTTCCTTCACCCTCCCTCCGCCACCCACCAGTCACCTTCCCCCCTTGCCTGCAAGTGTCATTTGAAGCTGTGCTCTGCCTTATTGGCTCTGAGCATGAGGTTCCAGGCATGAGCAAGAGCCCCTTGAGAGCACGGGGATGGATGTGATCCATGCCTGGCTGGGGAAAGGGCCTGCCTCCCCTTCTTCCTCCAGCGGCTTCCCAGCCACGGTGTTGTCTTCTTGGCTTCCCACTGGGCCAGGGAGAAGCTCAGGGCACATGGCTGTAGGTGGAGCAAATGCATAGAATTAAAGAACGGGAATTAAAGGAAGCTTAGATGCTGGCTTTCTTGTTTTCATGGGCTTCTGTAAAACTGTCGCGTCTTTCCCGTATATAAATCTGGGTTGTGAACTGGGCTCATTAGGCTAGCAGGTGGTGATCAAGTGGTCCTCTCGGTTTTACATTCCTAAATTCTGAGCATAAAAGAAAAGTGCTGGGTAAAAGGATGCTCTCTTCACCCATGCAAGCGGTGAGATGCAGCCTCCCTGACACAGGGCTTGCAGGCAATAGTTAAGTTCTCTCAAGGCCTCTTACCAGCTCTGAGGTGCAAGCCAAGCAATGCAGGAGCTCCAGATAACATTCCTTTACTGCTGTTGCTCATCCTTTTGGTGTGCCTTGGTTCCAGGTAGAACTGGAGAAATAAAAAGCTTGCCAAAAAGGGGGGGGAAAACCCCTCAACCTGTGCTATTGCTGTGGCCCAGCCAGAAGCAGGGAGTGCTGCACTGAAGTCTCCTCTGCTCTTCCCTTGGCTGCTGCTGACTCATGAGTGCAGGAGACATAACTCAGTCCCTGGAAACAGGGAGGAGGCCAATCTCCCGACCTGAGGAAACTCATTCAGCACTATACACTCTGCAGGAGCGCCCTTCTCCTCAGCCACTGTCTCCCCCTCAGGGACGGGGAGCTGTGGGCACTGTGCCTGTGGAGATGTCTCTGGGGCAGCCCCTCCCGGGTGCTGCGAGCTGGCACCTGAGCCGTTATCACTGTGCTTCGCTTGCCGGAGCGATGGGGTGTATCCAATGAACGCGCCCGGCTCTCCCTTTGATTTTCATTTTAATGTGCTAAATTTGGTCTGTTTGTAGAGGGGAGGAGGAGGGCGGTGATGAGGCAGGAGCGGAGAAGCTGAATGTAGCGTGGTTTTTTTCTGTGCCGTTAATTATATATTTTACATTTCTTATAGCACTGCATCTCAAAACGATTTACAAACTGATGACTTGGGGCG
>VWZK01014938.1:1820340-1949210 GCA_013396935.1 Baryphthengus martii | reverse complement strand
GGGGGAGGCTCCCCCGCTTTATTTTATTTCCTTCCCCTCCTGCGCTCCCGAATCTCTTTAATTTATGCGCCGACCATTGCAAGACGCGGGTGCTGCTGCAGCTGTGCAGTAGCAGAGCTTAAACCTCAAAGGATCAGGTTGTGCTCAGAGAGTTTGCCCTATGGGGCTTGTCAGAGCTGGGCAGGTTGCAGGAGAAGTCACTCACAGCAGGATTTGGCCTCAGAGTTTCATGGGGCTATTTGATTACGATCTGAAAAGTTCACAGAGATGCTTGGGGGTGACATCTGGAGCCGTTTCTCCTGTGCAAGGAGCCACAGGGGTGAAATACGGCGCTAGTGACAATTGTGCACCCTTGGAAATCCCCAGCAAATCACCACCTCCAAGCTCCAGGTTTCCTGGGGCAGCGAGGCAGTGGGGCTGAAACCAGACCCCACACACAGTCACTCTTTTTGGGTACCGACAAAAGGCAAACCACAGCTGGATGCTGGCAGGCTGAAAGCCCTTATATTTTTAGATTTGCTTGTCATTCACGAGGCAAAACCTGGGCTTCGAGGCCTCAGGCAGGGTTGGATTTGGTGTGTGTATTGTGTTTTAGTCCCGAGGACTTTACTTGGGCAAAACTTCTGACTTCAGTGGTGGCTTTGCTTGAGGCTGGAAAGTTTCATGATTCACCTTTTAAATTAACCATGCTTTGGGGAGCTTTTGCTGTAAGGGGTTTGTTTGATCTGATGTGCTCTGCTCAACTTAAACCTGAGCTGGAGAATATTTGTTGCTCCCATTCTCCCCGTGGTTTTCACGCCGGAGGGTTTTTCTTTCCCCCTGTGCAGAGTTTGGACACAAACACTACTTCGTTTGCCTGTCACTTGTAGAGAGGAGAGCTCCTCTGGGCTGGGAAGTGCCTCGATGTGCAGCTGAGCCGGTACTGACGCAAGCCACCATCTCTCTCCTGTCACCCGCCTCCCACAGAGCTGCTGTCCAGCTGCGAGCAAAGGTGCTCCATGGCACCCAGCACCTCCTTTGTGCTGAGGTGTTGCTAGAGCAACATCTTCAGCGAGCAGTTTCTCTTTCTGTCGCCAAGCTTTTCTCCTTCCTTCCTTCCTCCTGCAAGCATCCCTGTGCTCTTGGACGCTGTCTGAGCTGAGGACATGCCGATACCCATTACTGAGCTGCAATGAGGAGAGCAAACTCTATATGCTTAATGCAGTATTAATAGTACATTGATGTGATATAGATTTCTGTCACCCTCTATACCAGCAAACATCACTTATCACGCAGGGATAACGGATGTTTATTCCCAGCCACTTAGCTCTGCATAATGGAATTGCAGCTGAAATATGGAGAGCAGCTCCTTGCCTGCGGAGCTGCAGCCCCCTCGCTCCTGCTGGGCAGTGTTGTCCTGTGGGTTCTGTTCTTTAATGTGTCCTCAAGGAGATAGAGGCGTGTTCCTCATTGGGGATGTGCTGTCCTCACATCGATGGGATGAAGGGTGTAGGAACCAGCTCTCAGCTATGACTTTTTGGGGTTTTTACTATTGTCTCTTATCCGCTTTCTACTTCTGCCTTCAGAGAAGCAGGAGGGACAAGCTTGGCTCAGGAACCTCTTTTCCTTCCTGCCCGAGACCTTTACAAAGAGCCATGGAAGAAGCTGCACCACTCTTGTTTTCTTGTGGTGAAGTACTGAGTCTTTGAGAAGCTGTTTTCCCCATCTTTATGCTGTAACTCCAAGGCATGCTGGGCAGCACTAGGGTTTGCAACCAATCCTTGCTTCAGCTATCCTCAGCCCTACTTGGAGGATTAAACAAAGAGCTTGGCAATGGGGACAGTCCAACCGCGAATCAATTTCAGAAGACTAAACTGAAATAGTTCAGGGTTTTTATCTCCTGATCTTTTGTACGTGGAAGAGAAACCAAGTGGCATAACTGGCAGATGTCAGCAGGAGGAGCGACAGGTTGTGATGAGTTTGCACCTCTCTATATTTGGAAATAAACAGATGAGAGGAGAAGAGTGGGGCTTGTTGTGGAGCAAGCACTGCGGACAGAATATATGATGAGGAGACATGGTGTAGGACCACATGGCTCCATCCTATGGTCTGGGTTTTGGTAATACAAAACATGATCCAGTCTACCTTTATTTCTTTTCAGAAAATGGGTGTCAGTTCTTCTGAGCAGGAAAAGTCAGTTCATTACAATGGATAGCTCCTGATCAGTGGGGAAAAAAAAGGAGCATTGGCTTGAAATAAGTCATGGGTAGGACATAATTTTCATACATGTATTTCCTGGCAGTAACAGCAACTTTCAACCTTAGCTCCATCTCCTGATGTTCAGGATTTGAATTTGCAAAATGGATAATTATGAGTTGCTGGAGATACTTGCAGTGAAAGATTAGTAATGTTTCAGAAGAAATATTTTGGAAGATTGTTTTACTTTAATAGTAGTAATTAATTATTAACACAATGCATCAGATGCGGATTAGTTCTTGGATCTGATCTCTCAAGCTTTGCTCAAATGCCACAGCACAGTTTTGCAGTTACTCTCATCAGTTACTCTCATATATCTTGTCCACCCAAAGAAGTCTTCTCAAGAACAGGACAAATCAGAGGAAAAAAAATCCAAACCCTGATGGAGAAGATGAATCTGGAGGTCAGATAGTTTGCGGATCCCTGTCTGTCTCCCATCGGTGGATGCCTAGTTCTCACCAGTGCTGTGAAACTAGACTTTTGGGGCAAGCGGCTTGATTTTGGTGGAGGTTGTTGACAGACATGACTGGAACTGGCTGGGTTTTCCTCTTGCAGAACTGGCGCAGTCTGGTGACTGGGATGCGTTCTCCACACGGGTGGAGCAGCCGTCCTTCCGTAGAGTCCTAATGAGGGTTTTTTTCAACCTCATTTATTACAGGCTGCCCTGACATAATTACATATTCAAAGTTAGTAATTACACATATTCATGCTAATTAAGTAATTAGATATAATTACACCAACTGTAAATACATGGTAATCGGCTAAAAAGAAGTACTTCAGAAAAAAACAAGGCAAATCACACAATAAAAGCGCCATCAGCTCTCTTTCACTCAGTACCCTGTCTTTATCTTATATTTCAGTGTGGTTTAAAAGGAACATTGTGGTCATTTCAAAATTCATACTTTTTCAACAAATAGGTATCCTTAGCCCTGTTTCTAACCGGCCTTGAAAACACAAATGGGAAGGATATTTACCCTACCCCTACCACTGTAAATTCTTTTTGTTTGCCTAGTGTGTTTTGTTCACCCTAGGCATGGGAAGCTAAAAAGTATGCAGCATTGCTATTTTCGGTTAGTTCATGTTCCCATTTTCGCCAAAACCAACAGCAACATAAAAATAAATCTGTAAATACTTACAGTTTCATTTGGCTAAGGAGATCTGAAACTGTTGGTAGTTGAAAAAGGAAACTTTGAAATTTTCTTTCTCTTTTTTTCTCCAGGGATAAGAGGATTTGTCAGATACTGTTTTCAAGCAATATAAATTGGAGCCCAGCGTGAAGTGACAGCAGCACTCTGGTGCCCAGTGCCCAGCCTGGGGCCAGGCTGTACAGGTCTTAGTCCCTCCTACAGGTCTCTGCTGTTTCTCCAACCTTCTCTTTTCCTCTTCTCCTCTCTAACATGAAAGCCGCAGGCACATCTCCAGCAGGACCCAGTGCCCGTTACTTCTTTGAAGTAGGCACCTTTGGGTTGAGATTTTTTTGCACTGGGGCTCCTCACCATCTTACAGTCTTGTCCTTCTCAGTCAGCCCATATGAGATACTTTTAGAGGATTTAATGAGGGCCCATGAGTAGCTGCATAGTAATTTATGTGTGGTTTGCTACTACTCAGTTCTGTATCTCCTCATTTGTCCTAGAAAAACCTGGGTTTGTGGCTTGGCTCTGTGGAAAAGCCCTGACCTTAATGCTCAGCTGCTAGCAGGTGGAAGGCCTTGGAGGTCGCTGCAATGACCTTCTGCCTCCAAACTTCTCTTCCTTCTGGTTTGCAATTGCCTGTTATAGAAACCGCTCTGAGTTCCAAGTGCTGATGTGAATGTCCTGCAAAAGATTCGGATGTTGAAGAAACCCTGCAGGCTCTGGCTGGCTCCTTCCAAAACAGATGTTGCAGGTACCTGAAGAAAATTGTGAACCACAGAAGTGATTGCATCTGTCACCTCTGGAGTAGGAATGGACTTTTCCTGCACCTAGCAGCTCCTCATCACCTTCTCCAGGCTGCAACATCTGACTAACAGGAGAGATCCCATGGCCAGGGGGATTCAGCTTGCTCAGCTCATCTGAGCCTTCTTGGCTGGTTTTCCTTAGCTATGGCTATTTTGTGCGCTGCGTCACTTCATCCAGTTCTGAAAGAGAATAGGGAAGATATACCCACATTTTCCAGAACTCAGAAGTCTAACCTGCATTTGCAGAGGAATGCCCGTCCCACCTCCCGTCTGTACTTTGAAATGCAACCTTGGGCTGAACAAGTTGATCTTCAGACCTTCCTGCCCTGCTGGTGCTACAGAAATGACAATTTTTCAAGCTATTTTGGAAAGGCTGGCAGAGTTCACTGCATATACCTTACCTCTCAGCCAACTTTGCAGGTGTTGTCCGTGTGGTTGTCTCGAGGGAAAGAAAAGCAGGACGGGAGAATGGGAAGCGTGGCTCTACCTGGCCCCTGCCTGCTTTGGAAGGAGCCAGTGCAGCCCTGCCTTGCTCCGGGTGCGATGTGCACAGCAAATTGCCTTGCACACCAGCCAATTACCTCCTGCAGCTGCTTGGATTTCGGATCCTATCTCTGACTTTAACATGTGTCTACCCAAAATACTTGAAACAACACCCAAGATGAAAGAGGGCTGAGCAGGCTCCAGCCCTGGTGCGGCAGCACAGCTACGGTGGATGACACACATCGGGCAGGGACATTCCTGAGGACCAGAACCCATGAGGAAGAGAGACCCTTAAATCACAAAGAACATAGCTTTGGGCTCTAACATTGACCTGCCCCTGGAGAGGCTGTCCTGATGATGGATATATTCATGGATACAGACATTGAGAAGTGGACAGGGAACAGTTTCCTCATGCAAAACTCAGCCTGCTTCTCTGGGCTGAAAGCATCTCCTCTGGACCCTTTAATCCAAGTGTCTGTGGGGGCAGCAAGCTGGGTTGGCTTACCTGGGGTGAATTTGGAAAGGGAGCCTGTGATGTGTGAACCGTCAAGCACTTAAGCCAGAGGAAGAGGGACCCTGAGCTGGTTTCCTTCTGGATCTGGAGCATCTCTAACACAGTAGGCTGTTCTCACTGCCTGATAACCTCATCCATGTGCCGATTGGATTGCCCAAGACATGCATCATCTCATGGAGGATGTGTATGTGCACACCTGGTAACTCCATCTTGCATCCAGCCCCCTGCTCATCTCATACAGGGGCTCACACACCCTCCCACTACTCTTGCAACATCCCACAGCCCCCAGACACAAGCCACCAACACTGCATATGTGGGCACTTCTTCCTCACCCCCTCAGCCATGTACTGAGGGGTGGGCATGGTACAAAACCCTTGCTGAATCAGCTCTTCTTCCTCCACTGTGGCACAGCTTCCTGCACGGTGACACCTACACACCGATCACCTCCACCTCACGACTGATGCTGCCGAAGAACCTGTGGATTTCTGCTGAGTGCCCTCACAGTTCTGCCTTTCTTCAGCAAAGACAGAGATGCCACGACATTTCTGATCAAGGCAGTTTCCCTGCCGGGGATTGCCTGAAGCCATCAAAGATGTAACCATCTTCAGTTTCTAGTGGGTGTTCAGGGCTTGGCAGCACAGATGTGCCTTTCACCTGTGGTCTGGCATGAGTCAAGACACATTGTAGCAGGGTGAGCAGAGTGGGACAAAATGGGGACAAAGCAGGTTTACGTTCCCTACATTATTGGCTGTGTACCCAGGTACTTGCTGCTTCTCCCTATCCAGTTGTGCTCCTAGTGCTCTTGACCCCGTGGTGCTCTTAAACCTGGAGGTGGTGTCCATGCCAGAGGAAGGTGGGCTCTGTTCATCAGCTTGTGCTCCTCATGCCCATGGCCTTGTCCCTGTAAGACAAGAGGCAGCCACCCAGAGCATGACCTGAGGCTGTTGCAAACTCAAGCAGCCCTGATGCCCAAGGTCATTGAAGAGAGCTCAAGAGTGTTCTTGTTAAAGGCTCACTGGTTGTGTGAATTTTGCTGTGGGTCGCTTTAAAAATAGCCAGTGTGTGTATGTGTGTGGGTAGGGTTTTGGTACTGATCTCTTTTGGCCATCAGTTAAGCAATTGTCTTGCTTTTCGATGAGTTTACTGTGGCTTATAATGCTTGGCTGTTGAGAAAATATCTGGAAGCTGGGGTAACTCTGCATTCCTTGGACAAGGGGTTGTGCCCAGGGTACCTGGCCATGGGACACCCCTGAAGGCAGCAGGAGCTCCCAGAGTTTGCAAGGATGTCATGTTGTGACTTCTTAGGCTAACTGGGCAGGTTGTCAGATTTAAAATGTATCTCTCAGAAGTGTGTGGGGACTGATTGTGGTCAGCCGGGAGCTGTCTCTCTGGTTACCAGATTGCAGGCTCTCCTTGTTTGTTCATTGTCTGCTTAAATTACGATTCCTAATTAAAAATAGCTGCTATTGTTTAGGAGTTGGAGCAGCTTTGCACGACCGCACACACAGCAGGAACATTATCAGTAGTGCTGCCCTGTGGGACAAGAACAGCCCAGGATCTAGTACAGAAGCTGTACGTCGGTAGGAATTAAAAAAAACACCTACCTCGAGAGCTGCTTTTGAACTAGACAGTCCGAAATACTCTGTTCGGTCCCAAAAGCTGGGGAAAGACTCGCATAAAAAAGGTATTCTGCGTAAAGAGCTTCTCATGTCTAAGAGGGCTTTTGTTTCCCAGCCTACTGTGGTGGCTGGCCCTGGGGAGATGGTGTTGGCCAGGCAGTGATGGCTCGTGCCTCCTGATGGCACGGGGCAGGCTGAGCAGCACTACTCTCTGTAGAGCAGGGCTTGCTTGCTTTATGTGTAATATAACAGAACCACAGAAATTGTCATTCTTGGTTGCTGAACATTTCTAGTGTGCTTCAGCTTCCTTCTGGCTGTCTTACTCTCGTCGGTGTGGGCAGGGCAGTGGGTTCGCTGTCAGTGGGACGGAGGAAGATTCTTTTGCTAATGAAAGCACCACATCTGCTGGGTGTGCTCCTGAGGCTCTGATCTGAACCAGCTGTCTTGCACCATGGTTAAGCATGAAGCACCAGCCTTGTTGAACTTGGTGTGATTTTCTGATGCGAACAGCCCCAGCTGAGAACCCAGTGAACCCATTTCCACGTGTAGCTGATGTCAGATTTGTATGCAAGTGTCTCGAGGTGAAAAGTACATTGAATGCACAGCGTGTAAGGCTTGCTCTTGATGCCTGGGCTTGTCTTCCATTAAGGCAGGGTTTGTTGCATAATCCATTTTTAGATTCCTCCACGTTCGTTCCTAAGCAGACTTCAAGTTACCTAATGTTGAACCCTGCTCAAATCTCTTTTTTCAGGCCTCCTCTCCCTGCCCCTACCTGGATAGATCTGTTTAAGAGACAGGAACAAACAGAGACTCAGCGAAAGCATGAAAATTTCTGTACATATATTAACAAACGGGCTGTCCCGCCGTCTGCAGCTAAGCGTGGTGAATACAGGATGCAGTATTCACACTAAGTGATGCTTTAAGCTTCGTATAGGCATGTTTTTTCCTGATATTAGTTCCAAGTTCCCATTTGTTACTGAAGTTTTAGCAGTACCTGCAGTTCTCTATCACAGCAGTGGGTCTGCAAAAGTGTCATACCTCTTTTTCAGCCCTACTAACCTATTTTTCCTCAATGAATTGGAGCACTGAGAGTGGAGGTTACTATACCTACTATTTTTATATATATATTTGTTTGATCTATTTGAAATGTACTGGTTTATGATGTTTGGACACCTGTTCTTATCTTGCTAATACATTTTAACAGGTTTTACATCACCCTACCTTGTCCCACCACCATACCTCCTTTTTTTTTCCTCTTTGCAAGGGAAAAGGGATCTTTTTGGTTTTCCTACAAGCATCTTTTAAATTCAAGACAGGCAGTTTCTCTGGCTCCCATAAGTGTGACTAGGAGGCAAAGCAGCTAAGTCTCCTAAGTATATATGGTAAATGTGCAATTAGAAGAAAACACTGGAACAAAATGACTTCAGCCCTTGTCTCTCTTCCCTCAGCCCTTCCCACCCCTCCACCTCCCTCTTGCAGGATTAAGCAAAGATAATCCTCAGATGAGCAAGATCCTTGGGAAAAAAGCAAAGAAGCAAAGTAAAACCAAGGGAGAAGAAAGAAAAATCCTTCACACTCAACACTAATAAGGGAATTACGGGCATCGTACATTATGAATTGGATGAATTTTTAATGGTTAGAAATGCGGTTGATTTATAATGCATCCATCCTGGACTGCAGGGCCTGTCACCAGCTAATAAATAAATGACAGGCCCTTTGTATTAAAAGTATCAGTCATTTTACATCTCTGCACTGTAATTGATGTGGAGCACTGAGCAAAGGGAGATGATGGCCATGAGATCTGTACTAAAGCAAAAGACCTCACGCTTTAAGCCGTACCTGAGGTCTTGATACATTAGAAAGGTGCAGCCCAATCTTCAAGTCTTCTCTCAAATGGGCCGCAGCTTCTGCTCTACCTCATTGATCACAATCCAAAACCAAAAAGAAATAAACAGCTTGGCAAAGGACTCCGTGTTTTTTGATAGGGCTTTTTAAGCCCAACTTGGGGTCCTGTTTGATGTGCCTTATGCTGTAGGACAAGTTAGTTACCCTTCGTCTGAAGTGGCTGCCCAAGGCTTCCTTCCTACATGTGGAAGGAGATATGATGCTTTGGGTCTGCCCCACATTAGACACCTTGTTCACAATGGGCAATGTTGTACTGTCTGTTCTCTCAGTGGTGCTGGCTGTTGGCACAGACAGGATGAGGCTAGCTCAGAGTCAAAGATCAGCATGAAGTCATACGAATCCCACCACAAATGTTCACACTGAGGGCTGTGTTAAAAATAAATTCTGGGCAAATTGTAGAGATGAAGTGGAGTGCGACTGTCCTGTTCTCATGCCAGCAAAGCCCAAATGTCAGGGGAATCTTACTGAGAGCATAGCAGGCAGCTGAGAATTTGAGGAATGGGGTATATTTTATGCTTTTCTTAACAAGAAGTAACCTGGCATCTTGCACCTCCACTATTTCTTGGAAAGAGGCATTTCTCCTTCCAGACTATCAAGGGACTTCCAAGCATCTTCATCTCCATTTTTATGGATGAGGAGAAGCACCTGGAAAGCCATCAGTTTGCTCACAGTCACACCAGGATGCTGATAGCTAGCAGTCTGGCCCGTGTTCAGCCCACTGTACCGTGTTGCTTGTTTGAGTCACCACCTGAAGTCCTTTCACAGCCAGGCTTTTGGAGTCAGTAGTTTAGATGAACAAGGAGTTCTTGAAGCTCGGTATTATGATTGCACAAAATGTCAGTTCTGAGCTTTTCCTACTCCTTTCTGGATAGGTTAGGTCAAATTTTCCCTTTCCACCTTCATGGGGACAATGCTGCAGTCTATCATGTTTCTGCTTTGCTCTTTCCTTGCTAACCTAGGAGCTCTGTCAACCTCGTTTGACCTAGTCCTTGCTTGCTGGCCTGTTTGGTTGGAGTTGGAGTTTGTTGGAGCCCAAGTGTGGGGCTCAGATGAAGAGCAGTTATCTTTTCTTACCTTGGCTTTAGTTCCTGGCTGAAGGAATTGAGCAGGGAGCCTGGGATACGAGCCTTGCTGCCCAAGGAAAGTGCCGCTCTCCATGATGCAGACTTTCATCTTGACCTGGAGGAAGGAAGTGCATGTTGCCTTATTCATAACATTTCCCCGTAGCAGCGTAAATACTGTATCTGTGATAGACGTGGATCTTGTGAATGGTGTAGAGATTTGAACTAGGTAATTGCAGTACTTTTGTTTTAATACGAGAGATCCACAGTGTCAAGTAGTATTAATGATCTGTCTTGACGTGGGCTCTGCAGAGGGCAATTGCAAACCCCAGTTCCATGAGAATTTGAGTAATTGGGGGAGAAATCCTAATGTGCTGTTCATCCCCTCTGCTCCCTTTGAGATGCTCCAGAAAGAGTATCCTGTTTGCTGATATTTTTTTTTTTTTTTTCTCAGCCTTCACTAGACCCTCCAAGGACAGGAAGGCTAAGTGAGGTTTGGGAAAACAAATCCCTTTTGTAGGCAGGCTGGGCTGGGCTGTCAGAGGAGTCAACTTTGGGAGGAAATGTAATACAAAGATCCTAGCAGCTCCCTGTGGTCACTAACAGTTCTCCGGACGTTTCTGGAAGAGTGAAATGATTAGTTACAGTGAAACAGCTAAATTCAGGCTGTGGTAATGATATTCTCTGTTTCTGCTGATCTGAGCCTTGTCTCTTCTCTGCAGCTTTAACATAAAGCTCTCCTTGCCGCTCGCTCTCTGAAGCCCTTGTGTAGCCTCGCTGCTCTGTGCTGTTAAAGAGGTGGCTACGTTATTATGAGAAATTCTCTATAAAGTCCACTCTTTAATGCCTTGGAATCTTCGGGGATGAATTTAAGATCTTAATAAGTGTTAAGATTTAACACCTAGTACTTCTTTGCAGTGACATCATTGTGGGGGAAGAGGTAACAGGATAGTAATTGCAGGAGGTGCTGCGGGTCATTTTGTGCCTTGCGTCACTGGTTGCAGAGAGCTGGTAGCCTGGCTGGCTGGTCCTTCTTGCTCCCTGCTGGAGGTATGCTAGGTGCTGGTGTTAGAGCTGCAGAGCTATAAGGCCACTTCAAACTAATGAAGCCGTCTGAGAAGGTTATGAATGCCTTTTGCATTCATTTTCTTTCCTCCAAACATGGCATCTCAAGCCTTGAATCAGGCTGTTAACCTTTTTCATTCCTCTCTTTCTAGCCACGTTCCTTTTTAAGGTTATTTCTTTTCCTTCTTCCACCATAGCCCTTTTAACAGGAATGAGGGCAGGGGAGACCTGTGAACTCAGTGGCCCATGATCTCAGGTTGTCAGTCCTGGAGGAGCTGGTCTTGCTGAACTCTGTGGGCTGTGTTGAACGGAGAGGCTGGGATCAGGTGTTTCTTTGCTACAGGAATGGTAGCTCATTAATGCTCTGTGCCCTGCAGATAACTTTTATTGATCATGCTCTGCTTAATCAAAAACTCTGTCACAGTTTGTTTCGATTATTCTTTTCCATCTCTTCATCTCTGGAGAATCAGCTTAGCTAAAGTTAATGTACTCGTTATGCAGTTGGGAAACTACTGCCGTAGACTGCTATGTAAATTTTAGGGGCTAGGAAGGTTTGTGTCCTCCTTCCTGTGTGTAGCAGGATGAATACATTGGGTGCGTAGCTCTCTGCTTGATGGGGTGAAATGGGCACTGGGGCAGTTGTGCTGAGCTGGACTTTGACCTATCTGCATTGCAGAGCTCACCTCCCAGCTCATGCAGAGCCCAGGCTCCACATCTAGATCCTCACAGTTCCAGTACAGTGATGAAGAATACTGTTGCTATGCCTAGTGTTAATCCATCCTCACCTTTCCAGAGACATGTGATGGCCTCCACATCACCATAAGTAGCTATCAACATGTGCACCTGGACCGATAGAGACCTCCCTCCCCTCCTGTAGAGGGATGTTTGGGTTGAAGCAGCTTTATGGAGTTGTCTCTGCTGGCAATTGCTTGGCAGTTGGGTAATGAGGGCTTTCCTAGGGGAGACCAAGAACTCAGGGGATGAGAAATCTGGGGTGGGGAGTGACCTGTGTAGAGGTGTGCCTAGGACGAGGACATAGAATGTTTGAGAGATGTGAGCTGAGGGAGGAAGATGGGAGAGCCGAGTACCAAATCATAATGATGAAAGTCTGCACAGCTGGACCATGTGTTTGTTTTTCATTTTCTGATGATCTGTGTGCAGTGTATATAGGGACATAGAAGTGGTGACTTACAGCAAAAGTAGGACTTTAAGTCCCCTATCTAAACAGATCTCAGCACTCCTGAAATCAGCACCTTGAGTGCGTTGCTGTTGGACATTTTGCTGATGCAGTGAGGGCCATGGCTGGAAACCTGCTCTGTGAATAGTGGTTTTCTTCTTTTGGAAACCATCAGAGCTCCTGAGAGGAGATGTGAGGAAGCTGCTCAGGAAGTTGCAAAGGTATTTCCCAGATCTAACCATGTCTTTAATGACTAGCTCTGAGAAGTGGCAGGCCAGTTTGAATGGGGACACAGGAAGGGCTTGGGAGGGAAGCCCTGAGACGGGAGTGCTGCTCCTTCAAAGTTATCTCACTCTGGCTATGCTTGATGTCCTGATATAATTCATTTTCCTTTTGTCTTGTAACGTTTGCTGCATAAAATCATTCTCCTTGATCCTATACGCTATCAGAACTACATATTCCATGCTGGTTATGGTGTTGCAATGACCTAATTTGATTGCGGAGGGTCGTGTCCTGTATAATGTGGTCTCGTTTTCTCAGTAGTCGATACAAACTTGATTTTAATTTCTTTGAAAAGAAAGAAAGTGGGGGCAGGAGCCCAGCAGCCACAGCCAAGCTTATACCTGCGGGTCTTACCTTGTTGCCTGGCTGTGAGGGTGTAATGGCACACATAGCTCAGCCTGAATGGGACCCGTAGGCTTTTTTTACTCGTATTTTTTTCCTGCTGGTACCGAGGGGGAGAAAGGATAGAAGCTACAGCAGGGAAAGGCCCTTGTCTGTAGTTGCTGGCACCTCTCATTTGCCTCAAGAAGTCGTTATTCCAGCAGGCTGGACAGCCTCTTGATGGAGCTTATCTCCAGAGGGGAGGGTTAGCTATGTCTCCCCGTGGGACCTGGGTGAATGTTTAGCTTTCTCCTTTTGATTCCAGTTAGAAGCTTGGTCGTTTGTGCTTAACATGTCTCGCCTGCCTCAAAGAGCCTTCACCTGCCTTCCGCCTCTATTATTTATGAGTAAGTCAGAGGGGAAAAGGAGGATCTGGTCTCAATATGTGTAGTTCATTTGCATGTGAAATAAGCATGTCATTTCAGAAGTGGTGGCAGCAGCCTTGGTCTCCTGGCCCCACTGGTTTCCTTCAGGGTGGCTTCAACAGCTCAAAGGCTGTGGCAGGGCTTGCTCGTAAACTGGAAGTGTCACTGTGTTTTTTGCAGCGCCTGTTCAGAAGATGGTGTTTTTTCAGCAGCTCATAAAGGAGGTGTCAGCCCAGTAGTTGGTCTGTGGGAAAAAGAACCTGCTTTTGCAAATTGAAGATTGCAACAAATGCTCAGCTCTGGCTCATGGGCCGTTTCTGCCAGCTGGGATTGCTGGTGTGGCAAATTATTCAGCTGACTGTTTCGTTGCTGGTTACCCTATGGGTCCTGAACTTTCTCCCTTTGTTCTCAGGGTATTCCTCCTCCTCCTGTCCCATTGGGCATTCACTGGGCACTTGATTAAAAAATAATTTCTTGTGACAGAGCAGGAGTCAGAGAGGAAGGCAAAACCCAACCATGATTTTGCAGCTTTAGCTGCAGGTAGGAATTGAGTAACTGTGTTCCTGGTGTGTCACCAAGCAGGCTCCCTTTGCTTGGGTGAGGAATTTAGCAGTGACAGGAAGAGGTCAGGCAGCAGAGAGGCTGAAGCACGGCAATGGTGTGTGTGGCTGGGCGAGGACCAAAGGAAAAGGATCATGAGCCTTGTGGGCAGGAAGAAAGGGAGCAAATTGGACATTGGCCACTCGTGTGATCCTCCTTGGCAAGGTACCAGGACTCCATGGGCCAAGCGCCTGGCGCAGTCAGGTGAATGTTGCTGATTTGTTCTCAGTTTCAAAATATTTAATCAGAGAATCAAATACGAAGTCTCTTTAAGAAGAGACTGGCACACAGCAGCTGGCTGAGTGTCGCAATCAATGTATCCGCTGTGGAATGCTTCCTGCAGAAATATTACATCCTCTCTCATTTACTTGATGGTCTTTAGGGTGAATCAATCAAAAGATGCCGCACACGAATAGTTCAGCCTGGGATATTGTGGGTGTCCATTAGAGAGACATTTGCTCCATGTTAATGGACCTGTTGATTAACAAACAAACCATTGCTTTTTAAGTAGAAAGCTGTTACTTGATGACAATCGTTAGCATTGGCTTCTCTGGTGCCCCACCTCCCCTACGTACAGCTCTCGCTCTGTGCCAATGCAGGCAACTGCTGCAACAAAACCCCGATCTGCACTGCTGGAGGCAAAAGCACCCACATCTCACCAAAGCAGTTATCGGAGGTGGACCTTCTCCTGGAGGTTGGAAAGGACATAGACTTCATTGTGCTCAGTGTGTGGTTTCACCGCTGTGTGTCCTGTTGATCGTGTTTACTGCATCCACCTGTCTTGACATGTTGGAGGACCTGTTGGACTCCAGCAATGTCTGAGGAAGATCTCCCCATGACATCCCCGACAGACTGAGACCTTGAGGAGTCTGTCTTGGTGTTTACACCAGACTGAGTGCATGAGAGTTTTTATTTGGGTCTGTGAAACCTCTAGTCTGTTGGTACAACACCATGTTCATTTCCTTTTCCTACAACATGGACATTTTCCTATTCTCCACTTTTTCTGGGTGCAAAATTGCCCATGTTGTAGTGTTAGTTCTTGCTTTTCTAACGTTAGCATGACATGAACCCCAGGTAGCATTTTAAGCACTAGAAGATCAAGATGATACCCACCGCTTAGAAGATGACGTTACTCATTGGAAAGCCCCTGCACCAACCTGAGTGGACACAACCCAGACATAACTAAAGCTGTGGAGACAGGGAAACAGTATGTTCAGTGCTGCCAGAGCTCTGGTGTGGCACTGGAAACATGCTCCCTGGATGTAGCCCAGGACAGACCGCTGTGCTGAGCCATGTAACACAGCTAATTGCAGAAAGGCAAGGCTGACCAGCCTGAAAGGGCCAGGTTAATGGCTGTGGGTTGTGTTTAGCCTCATGCTGGTAGCTGCCAACAGCTGTTCTCTTTTCTGGGAAGTGTGTTTGGATCCTCGCTGCTCAGCCAGAGGCTGTAGGGCCATTTGGTTCCCCCCCCAGACCGCGGGTGCAAAGCAGCCGTTGTTCAGTCTGGCAGACCAAGCATCCCTTCAGCTCACTGCGGAGGGGATCAGCTCCCCCAAGTCACTGGTTTAGCCCCATCCTTTAATGTTACAAACTGACTCACCCAGAGATGTCCTTCCCACAGCTGGTGGGAGTCAAAGTGGTGAGGCAGTTGGTGGATTAGGGCAGCAGAGTGAAAACCATTTGGCGTTTCTATCCTGATTCTTCTGGGTGCCTTTAATTAGCATGATTGCTCAGCATGCGATTTTGCCATGTTCTTTAGCTCCCTTGGTTAGAATAATTATTCCCCCAGCTCCTTTTGTTCCAATTCCTGATCGCTTACAAAGTCTCCTGTTAAAAGCCATTAAATCCGTAATGTAAAGCGAGAGTAAATGTGCAGCAGCGTTACGCTCTCGGCCCGACACGTGCGCGCCCGTGCGCGCTCCAGCCCCACTCCGGCGCTCCTCTGCTCCCTGCCATGTGCTCTGCGCTGCAGCATCGCTCTCTGCTCTCCTCTCGCACGCTTCCCCACCGGCCGTCCCACGTGTCCCACATGCAGCGGGTTGCGCGAACGCTCTCCCTGCTTTCTGCTGTCGCTTTTCGTGTCGCTTGGCTCTGTTTCCTCTGTGCATGGGCTGGTTTTGACACTGAGGTTGAATTTGGGGCTGTGGACTGTGATCGCTTACATTTGGTTGCATGTGCAAATAAGAAAGTGACATAAGCAGTGTATGAGTTTGCATGCTTTTGCCCCGGTGTGGGCAGCTCTTGCTTCAAGGAGCGGCGTATGGAGGTGGACGTGTCCTGGCTGTGGTGGTAGGCAGGACTTCTGGTGATAGATGATGGAGGATAGGAAAGATCTTATTTTTAAAGTGAAGCCATTTCCCTTCTTCTCAAGTGTGAAATCATCTGGTGGAGGGGAAAATGGGTTTGGGCTAGTCACATTCCTGGGAGTTTTGGTGTTGCAATGCCTCCCTATCTGGAGTCCATTCCCTGTCCTTCATCTCTGCTGATATTTGGTCAGCACATGTCAATGACACAAGTGGGGCAGACACAAAGACTTGCACAGAATTATACAGTGTGAAATAAGATTGGGCTTAAGTGCTTTGAGTGTCTTGTGTGTTTAGGTGAGTTGGTGTGAGAGGGAGAAGGGAGAGAGGGAGGCTTATTTTCAGACAAAACAAAACTGGGTCAGAGAAGGGTCTGATATCCATGTAGTTCATTAAACTTGGAGCTGACTGGCAGAGCAAAAATTCACTGCTAGATCACTTGCTGGAAAAACCTTGTAGGAAAGAAACCCTGATCCTTCTTCCCTCCTTTGAGTGAAAACAGGATCCTAATTCACAGCAGCCACACCTTTTGGTCTTAGGTCTTCATTTGCTGCCTTGCTGTGATGTGCCAGATCTTGCTGCTCTGCTAAGCTCACCTTCTGCTGCAGAGTGGACTAAGAGCCTCCTCGCACAGCAGCAACCCCTCCCGGCAGTCCTCCCGGTACAGTATTTGGGGGGCTCCCCACTCACTTCATCTCTACTTTGCTGGCTATAAGGGTCTTTTCAGGCATTTCACACCTTCTCTTTGGAAAAACAGCATTTTATGTGCATTTTGTGGGAGAAAAGCCCTTTCTCCCCTCTTACTGATTGAAGGCCGCCACAAATACCTGCCACCTGTTTGGTGGGCAGTACTCAAACTGTTCCTCTGGAGCAGCACCATCACACCACAAGCCTGTGTTCCTCTGCTTGCTGTCTCCTCTGCCCCTGGGGAAAGCACAGCCCATCCTGTGCCCTGAGGGGGTGTGTTTTAGAGCTTGCCACATGCTGACAGGAACCAAAACATTATCTTGAAACAAAATCTGGAGGCAAGAACTCTCCCCTGGGAAACTTAATGACATTCTTCTGATATATTTTGGTGCAGAAGGCAATTCGTTTTGAGAACCATCTAGTGGGGCAATTATCAAGAGAAGAGCAGCCATGCTAGCAGCATTCATTTTTAAAACTACTAGCAGAGAAGGAGTGCTGAAGAGACAGATGAAGGACAATAATTCCAGACAATACAACATCCAAACAGCCTAAAATATCAACAAATCCTCTTTCCTCGAGGCTTCCTGCTGCTCTCACTGTGTTTTTGCCCTCAGCTCTTCCTGTTCCCATTTACAACTCCCCTGTAGTGCTCGGTACCTCCTTGCCTGCCGACATCTCCTCACTTTCCATCCTCGGCTTGTAAATTCCACAAAATCACGTTTCCCCACAGGATGCTCCTGCCGACGCTTCAGTCTTTCAGGCTTGTACTGCTCCTGGGCTTCCTAGAGGGCAAGTCTGGCCTTCCTTGATGACATAAAGTATTTTTTGGAGCAGATGGCAGAGTAAAGAGACTTGAGTGAGCAATGATTTGTCCTAGACCTTGATCAGCTCCTCCACTAGCCCTCTGAAGAGTAGAAAAGCACTGTTGGCACTGCTTGGGCAGGAAGGGTCCCAGGCACAGACTGTAGTAGTTGTGTGCTTTCCTATCCATGTGCGTCTCCTTTGGTGTCTGCTTTTGTCTCCTGGCCAGCTGGCTTTACCAAGTCCTTCTGGCCCCTTCTAGACCCCAGGTGTCCTGGAAAGGATGAGAGCCTGGGAGCTGGGGCTATTCCCTGTTGCGTGCCCGTGACTGGCATCTCTTTCTCCGGGGATCTTGGAGAAGCCGTATTCCTGCTCCATGCTACCGTTTCACCATCAGTGTAATGAATGTAACAGCTCCTGCCTCCTCAGGGAACGAGCGAGGTGTAACAAATTAATGTTTATGAAGCGCTCTCCAGCTGAAAAGGAGTTTGCAACAGGGCTATTGCTGTTCCTACTCAGGGGCTTCCGTTGCTGGGTGGCTCTTTGATGTGGCGATCTGTGGTGCTGGTGGATCAGCTGTACCAGAATTGGAATTAATCAGCAATTAAGGAACACGAGCCCAAGCAGATTCTTTCCCAGTGGTTATTCATCTCTGGGCAGAGTAGTGAGTGGTTTCAGTAACTCGGTGTAAAATGCCCAGGGTAACTTCTGTTATCTGAAGTGACTAGGGAGCAGAGGCGGTGTCAGGGATGCGGATACCTGTCAGGCAAAGTTGAAATGAGAAGCTCTTATAACACTGTGCACAATGCTTAAATTGGCAGCACTCTGAGGGCTGACTCGGAGGAAAAAAAAAATAAAAATTAAAATTGACAAAAGAACATATTTGAAAACCAAAGTGATGAAAATGATGTATTACTTGTTGGGATGGGAGCTTTCATGCCAGGTCCCACGGGCTTTGTGTAGTGCAGAGGCAAAGAGAGAGCACAGCAGGGGGAAATGGGGATTCGTGGAAGCAAGGAGATGCAGTTGTTACTCCAGGTGGTGAGAACTGCAGAGGAGAAGGCTCCTGGATGTGGCAGTGCAAACTCAGAGGTACAGAGACAGGGCAATAGCTTGATAATGCCCAGGGTGTCAACTACCACCAAACTCTTGGGCATTTTGCAAACACTTTCCTGCAGCCTATTCTCATGACTGACCTGTAAACCCCAAGAGTTTATCACACACCTTTGCACTGCTGTGGCTGTTACAAGGGACAAAACATCCTCTTTGCTCAGGTACCTTCTTTCTGGCCAAATATGATTTAAATGAGGCAGAGATATTAAACTCTGCATGTTGTGGGTGAAACCACTGGGTGCCCAGTCCTTTCCCCTTCCCTGGTCCTCTTACAAGTCATTTCACATACTCTGGCTTCAATCTAACAAAAACAAAACTGATGAGGCCCAACTGATCTGGCTGCTTTCCATCATGCAGTGGGCCTCTGAGTGGCTTTAAATAGCTGCACCTCGGTGCAGCCTGGAGAAAAGCATTGGCTGTGCCTCTGGACAGGGAGGGTAGCTTTGACTGAGGCCACAGGGCATCTCAGACCTGAAAATAGCCTTTTTATTTTGGCCTTGCTCTGAAATAGTTTTCTTTTTCCCCTTCTTTTTATTTTATACCATGGTAAGTGCTTTCCTACTTTGGGGCTTTTCCTAAGGGGGATCAGTGGGGAATCTTGGAGCTCTGCCTCCTGAGCTATCAGGCTACATCATTTAGTATCTTGGAACTACTCCATCCATGAAGGAGTTCCAGAGAAAACAAACTTGTGATCCCGGCTAATATGGACATGGCCTACATTAACGGCGGCAACAGTAGAAAAGCAATGGATACTGGAATTCCTCTGACCAAAGGTTTAATGAATCTTACATATTCTTTAAGAGTTCACTGCGTGGAAAGCTGCAAAAGCTGCCCTGTTCTCAAGGAACATTGTTCAGCTATTGAGTGCTTGTGCTATTTTCCTACCACTTTCTCTGCTCCAGTTAAGCATGAGAGAAATTTGTGTGGAAATGGGATCTTCTGGACCCATTTGCTTCCGCTGTTTCTCTTGCTGTCAGCCCATCTCTTCCCTTTCTTGCCCGCAAATACACATGCAGCTCTGCTATCCCCTGCTCATGGTTTTGGGTTGTGGAGAAGATGAAGATGCCACAAACTGTAGATAGAGCTCCATCTAGCACATTCCCAAGAGGTTTCCAATGGCATCAAGTCTCATTGACTAAAGTGGGAGAATCTTATGCCTGAGGTTAAACCATAGAAAGCGAACAAAGATATGAAGTGAGCTGCTGTGGAGGGGAAAGACTCTGTTTCCATTAAAAAAGAACATTCATAAGGATTTTTGTAGCTCTCAGAGCCTTGTGAATCTTAAAAGAGCTGTTATTTACTTGAAGATCTGCTTGAGTTCTGTATCAATGTGAAATTCATCTGTGGGCTGAATTTTTTTTTACGATTCTCCATTGTAGTCAACAGTGTTGGGCTTGTGTAAATGAGAGGAGGTCTAGGCTCTTTGACTTTACCTTAGACAGTAGAGGAGATGATGTGCTTATCTGCATTTGAGAGCATCAGGGAGAACCTCGTGGTGTGCTTCTGCTTAGCTTCTGTGACCTGCTTTGTTGTGGCATGCGAGGCCTCGAGCTGGCTTGCATCTCACCCTGCTTTATGTCGCAGGGGAGAAAAGAAGGAGTTTTGTATTATAGCCCTGCAGATGAACCCATCCATGACAGGAAACCTGGATTGCTCTGTTACTTTCCCCTCAGATATAGACGTATCAGTCCTGGCTTTGACTAGACGGATGGCTATTTCCATCACTCTGGATGCAGGCCAGGCTTGATGGTTTTCATGCCGCCTTTGATGCTATTCATACTTCATATCTGTGCATAGAGAAAGATAAAATGTACACTGTTGTTGGAGTCTCCTATTGCTTTTCCTTTATATCATAAATTCTGCTGTAACACAGAAGAGAAATCCAAGCTCCCTTGCCTAACGTGGGCTATGCGGATAGCGATGTTATGTTTGGCCAGCTCATTGCCCCCGATCTGCTATTTTTGTTTAACCCGTTTTTGCCAGGCGTTACATGGTGTCTTGTTGCTTTTCTCAGCCGTTCCCACAGCAATTTATGCTGCTGGTTTAGAAGCAGTTTCCAGCCCTGGGCTTCAAAACTGGACTGCACCACTCCTGCTGTGGTGGATGAGGCTGCTGTGAGGAGTTGTGCACCATTTTCTGTGCCGTTCCCTCCTATCCCTATGTCACGTTCTCTGCTGCTCTTCTCAGGTGACCTGGAGCAGCCTCAGATCTCAAAAACCCTAGAAGCAAGATGTATTTGAATGGTTGCAATTTTGCCGCAGAAGGCAGACAGTGAGGGCAAGGTGAAATTATCTAGTTTGTCTCCTTAGTCTTAGTCAGTGGAAGAAGGATGTTCCTCGTGGGGCACTGTCTGTAGGCTGGATTGGGCATGTGCATGGGGCAGAGTGGCTGAGACCGACTAGCCAGGGTGTTGGGAAATGCAAGACAGCTCTGGAGGACTAAGTGGATGGCCAGGATTGAGGACAAAAATGATTGCATGGTTTGGTTGCCTTCAATTTTCTCGTCCTGTCATTGCCACATCCTTCTAGCCTGCTTAGAGAAATGCCCCATCTGCCCCTTTCATCTCAAGCTATTAGAGCTGCACAGCAAATCCGAGCTCATTCCTCCTTCCCTATTCTCCCAACACCCTCCATACATTTATTCCACTACCATACCATGGCTATTATTAGAGACAGTATCACGTTTTAATTTAAAAAGTGGTATCAGTAGAACAGGGAGAAATAAAAAGTTTAATCTGTCAGACTGTCCACAATTTTGTAGGTCTTTGGAGATGCTTTTGATTTGAATCTACAGGGTGGGGTTTTTTTACCTTCTTGCTATTTTCAGGCTTGTATATTGGAGTTTCCCTCCAAATTTACAACCAATGTCAAAGATAGTGTTTTTTCCCCCATTTTCCAACCAACACTGACAAATGTGAAACTCCACAAAACGAATTGTTTTTAAAATTTTCCCAACTCCTTCTAAGAAGGTGAATTCTTTTCTTTCTCTTCTTTTTTTTCTCTTTCGACAAAAAACCCCAAACAAACAGAAAAAACAAAACCCCCAAGCTCTCTAAGATATTTCCAAGCTAGTTTTTCAGGAGCTAATAGCTTTGATGGTAGAAAGATGACATTTGTCATGGCAGCATCCAAACTCTGAACTGGTTGAGATTCACCCATTTTAACCCTGGACATCTCAGTGAACATCATCCATCTCCCATCTGACAGCGAAGACATAAACCTAGCAAGAGCCTTGTTGGTTTCTGCTCCATACAAAAGAATGGGGTTGAAGGTAGAGGTACAATATGGGAGACAGCAGTGAGGAGAGAGGAGAACAGTCAGGAGAGAAGTGTATTTTTTTTCAGATTGTTTGGGAACTTTAATAAATCAGGAGAGGATGCCAGAATGACCGATGCTGCGTTGCTTTCCCGAGTCAGCGGTATGTGTGTTCAGTCCCTAAGCTTCAGAAACGTCGGCTGTTCTCCTGCCACGTTCCAAATCGTCCCTTAGTAGCGACTGCGTGTCAGTTATGGGGTAGCACCTACTGCAGTCCATTCTTCAAAGACCCAGCTGTCACTGGAGATCCCTGTGGCTGGGATTCACAGCACAGCACTGACAACGAAGAGCAAAGCCCTCGACATCCCCAGCCTTAAGTTCTGCTGATCTTTCACACGTCCCTTTGCTGAGGCTGTGTGTCCCCAGTGGGTTTTTAGGTCTATTGGATGTGGTCTGGCTGAAGTGGAATTGCTTAATTTAACAGAGCTAAGAAATGAGAAAAAAAAAAATAAAAATAGAGCAGACAGGAGTGCTCCTTGGAGATACTTGGTATTGTCGAGTATAGACTTTCCCAGCTATCCTTTGGTGGCCATAAAATATATTTATATTATGAAAAACAAAACACGATAAATAGTGATGTTCAGGGATGCCACGTTTATTTGTCTCCCAGTGACTCTGATTAGAAATGGACTTAGTTTACATGCACATTTCCAAGCATCAGCACTTTAAACTCTGCTTTGGCTTTGAGAGTTGAGCTAGGCTCTTTCTCACTATGAACAGTATTTCAACTCTTGGAATTTGCCTATGAATTTTGTTTATGACACAAGAACTGAAGCTGAGCCTGGCTTACTCTCCCATGTGGATCAGCCATTCAAGGCCACTGAGAATAATGAATAGTTTCCCACACACAACTTTAAACAGTTCCAAACCAAACAAACAGCTTTTGTCTGCATCCTCAGGTTCCTTAAAAGAAGCATGTGTTTGATGAGCGTGTGGAATAAGATAGTGCAGGGAAGAAATATAAATAGATATAAAAGAAAAAAACAGAAAGAAGAAATAATCTTCTGGCTGATATAGATTCAGTGTGAGAGACTTTCTGTTTCTAGCCTAGTGGAAAGCACCTTTGGTATTGAGGTCAATTCACAAGGGCATCCAGGCTGCTCCATGCTGGTCTAGTGATGCCAAACTTGGACTAACTTACCTGAGTTATTGAGGATCCTGTGACTGTGTGGGGAACAGGAGCATTTTCTAGACCTTAGAGCAACTGTGTAGGCAAGACAGTAATTTTTCTGGAAAACCCCTTTGGACCCATAAGAAGCTGGGACAGAGTAGAGCAATCTCCGGGATCCTGCTGTGCGTGTCTTGATCCTGGCAACTTGGTAAATGAGTATTGGGGATTTTGGTAACCTAGTGTAGAATCCTTTTTCGTCCACATACTTGATCTGAGCTAAGAGCAGCTTCACTGCAGTCTTAGCAGTTGGTTTCAATGACAGTGCTATTCCTGCCGTGTCCGTTGGGATGGCCTCAGCTGTAGAAATACTGTTACAAACAGCAGTCTGAGAAAGTGATGGAAAAAAAATGGTGAGCTGACACCTGAAGACAAATGCATGGGTCTTTTCTGCAAGAACTTGCAAGACTTAGCACAAAACTAGAAAATAAGGGTTCAAGTCAGGAAGAAGGGAAAAGTAGGCTAAACATCAGGATGTGTTCTAACAGTGATCTGGAATGTGCCCGCCTTCGGTCAGACCTGGAGGAGAGGGCTGTGGGACTGGATGTCTCAGCACAAGGATTCCCTCCTGGAGCTCACACCCAGCACTTCACAACAGGTTTACTCCAGAGAACTATCCTCTGGCAAGTCCCGAATATTCGCATTTATTTAGCTTCGGAGAAAAATGTTTATCTTTAACAGTAATTTACATCTAATAATTTCTATATTAGAAACATGCTAGTATTGGATTTTCCTGATTGCAGCCTCCCAAGGCAGGAGCATTATGAAGAGATAGTTAATACAGTCCTTGAAAACATTGTATTTGCCCAGTAAGTTTGTTGGGACTGAAGGAAGGAGCATGCCTATGTTCTCTGCTACACTTATTTTTCCTTTTCTTCTGACCAGTATTTCTGGCAAATCTTCTAAATCTTCAAATTACTTTTAAAAGGGTGAATCGTGTGAGAAGATGCCTCCAATGTGCATGTTTTGGTGTAGACAGGACAGCTGAGGCTAGGGAAGTCTATAGGGTTATGAGAATTGGGTCTCCCTAGCCTTGCAGTGGTACTCTTTGGCTTCAGAAATGTTAAGCCAGGCTAGATAAATCATGAGAAAGAAGTAGACGTACGAAGGATTCTCGGTTTTCCTCACTCCCTGCCTAAAGGAAAGATAGACTAGATAGGAATTAGGACTTTTCCACACCTGATTATTGGGAACCTCTAGAAAAGGGTTGTTCCCAGTTCTCTGTCCAGGCTGCTTGCATGCCCCTCGTCCTCAGAGCACTTGTGTCTGCACGCACCACATGAAATAATTGCCTGTACTTTATGGAAAGAGAAAGCGAGGTAGCCCTGCCCAGAGAGGGCGTTTTGGCTTTAATTTAATGGCAGCCGTTTGCTGGTTATTCATTTGGTTCTTTTTTAATAATTACATGTGTGTCGATATCTCTCTCTTTTTTTCTAGTTTTGCTCTTTTTTGTTTTTTCGTTTACTTTATTTTGCTTTTTTCTTTTTTCTGTTTTTTTTTCCCCTTTAGGTTTCAGAGAAATTATGTTGAATCCAATAAGCCTCCCTGGACATTCCAAACCTCTTAACCAAGGCATTTATGTTGAGGATGTCAGTGTTTATTTCAGCAAAGGACGTCATGGCTTTTAAAAACTCCTTAAAAGTCCCTGTTCTGATGTCAAGTTTATAGGCTGTGCCCTCAAAATGGTGGGAAGCAGTAAGCGTGGTCTGTATGGATTGAGGTCTCCTCCTAATAGGACTCTACAGCCCTGCCTGTACACACGTTAAAGCCAACTGAAACTGTGGTTTTCTGTCACCAGATAACAGGGTTGTTCTTTTCCTCCAATGGTCGCTGTGTTCGTTAAATATTCCTGCAAGGCACAACAGCAGCAATGAGAGCAAATAAAGAGAATTAAAACCCAATTGAAAGGAGTCATCCTAATAACACAGTAAATAATTGTACTTTTGCTTTAAAATAAAACACAAAACGAACCAAGCCAACCAAACTGACATCTTTAGTCATGTCCTCCCTGCTTGGAGTTTTCCTTGTAAGCTTGTGTCTTCGCAACACCCAGTGAATGCCGCCATCACCTCTTATGTGGCACTGCCAAGGGAGGTCTCCTAGAGCGAGCCGAGGAGGGGAGCCTGGAAGAAACTAAAGCAGAAAGAAGACTTTTGGTAAGAACAAAGGCAGCCCCGCTCCCAGTTCTTGCACAGAAAATAATGTTGGAAGGAATAATAAGGGAAAGAGAAAAAAAAAAAAATCATCTTACTTCTCTGACAGGAAGAGAATGTGGTTATCTTTGAAGTGCACATATTCTAGGAGGCTTTTTTTGTTTGTCTGTCTGTCTGTGTGTGTTAGAGCGGCTCGTTGGATCTGACTATATCGTTGTCGTACTCTGGTCTCTCCCTGCTGCTTGAATGATGAGCTTTATCTGAGGAGTTGCCTGGACTCCCCACGTGGATGGAGAATCCATAGCGCAGGAGGGTCTGTGTCCTTGCCAAGACTAGGGCAGTAAGCAAAGTGGAAAAGTATATCAGACGCACGCAGATCCCAGTTGCTGGGCCTTTTGCAGCCCCCTTAGCTCTCCCCTGTATTCCCACCCACCTAGAGATTGATTGTAACCCAGTCACGTACCCAGAACCATCAGCTCAAGGCTGACCGACTGAAGGAGAGGAAAAATAAGTATCCTGTTGCTTCTTATCTGGCATAAATGGGAATATCGATCCTGTTCTCTGGCCAATATTCATATTCTCTCCCTCCGCCCCATCCCACTTTTGTCTTACTTCATCCAAAGCCTCTCAGATGGAAAAGTAAACCCTTTGGTCCTGTCCTCAAGAGAAGCCAACTGCCCTAGTGGCAACTTGCAGGGCTTTCCTTGGACTCGCTGGATATCACAAGTACGGGAAATACAGATTTACTCACACATATCAGTGATAACTTATAAGCAAGGCAGATTTTTCTCTAGAGGGAAAAAAACCTTCCAAAAGCTTCAGGTGTCACCAGATCCTTTTCCAAGAGGAATATTGAACCAGGAGCTTGCTCACCAGCCACTCAGCTTTGCTTGCCTTCTTGGTGGCCTGAGATGACCTTATGACATCAGGGATGTCTCTAAATCACCAGCCCTGAAGGGTCACTGCCACTGGAAAGAGTCACGGTCCCCCCTCTGCCAGAACTGGGCAGAAGCCTCAGAATGGGATGTTTTGCTTCATCCTGCCTTTACAGGTGACCTGCATGAACCACCCTGGAGACTGCCAGGAGGTTTTATTACCAGCTTTCCTGTAGAGATGTCCCTGGGAATATTCCATTCTCTTGCTTCTTCTCCTGGTTCACTCACGTAAAAAGGTAAAGTGCAATAGAAGAGTACAGGAGAAACGGTAGCAGATTGCTTTAAGTTAACGGACATGCCTTAGGGGGGGCATCTGCGGTAGGACGAGGAGGCCTGGCTCAGGTTGGATGGCTTCAGAAACCATGACCAAAACTCCCAACAGTGTTTCCTGCCCGCATCGGAGCTGGAAATGCAAGAGGTGCACCGCCAGAAAGGACCTGCGGCCATGTTATTGACACCTCAATTCTGCAGATTCACAGAGTGAGGAGGAGCTTCACCAAGCGTGTGAATCACTGGGTGCTTGTCTGAACTGACTTTCCCCATCTCCTGGAAGTCACCCACCTGACCTGGGGATGTCTTGTCCGTCTGAACTGTCTCCTCTCCCTAGCACTGTTCAGGGGACTCTGCTCTCAACTGTGTCTATCAGTCGTAGAGATACATCCGTGGGCGTGGACCAGAAGCCTATATCCAAACACCCTAGCAGAGGAAGGGTTGAATTTTGCAGCTCAGGTCCATCTCTGCTTAGAAGAAATCCTCCGGACCGTACAGCATAATTTAAAGCAGTTCTCCCCACTGTGATCGATGTCTCAATTTGTTTAACACCAATTAAAGTCTCTGGTTTCTCACTGCTGAAAATGAAAGCCAGTCACGGCCGTTTGCGATTGGTGGCTTTAAGTAGCAAGTCTAAGGATGGGTTTTTTAAAATTTATTTTATTTTTAATTATTGTAAATCATTACCTCATTTTCTGTCAATGAGACTCCTCCATCTTTGAGCATTCTTATCTTGCCATAACTATCATCCTGTGCTAATGGGAAATGGGACGGTCCCTTTTCACAGAGACTATAGGGGTGTTCAATGTCTAGTTTCTTAATAAACACTTTATTTTCTAACGAAACAGCTGCATCAGGCCTCTTCTTTGAAGACAAAATAAATAAATGTTCAGAATGACACGTCCTATAGTCTACTTCTTCACGAGCTTGTCCATGTGTGGGGAGATTGGTTTGTTTTCTTCTTTGGGGGGCGCGAAGGGTGGGATTTACAGTTGTGATGTGAACATTGCTCGGGTGTAGCTCCTGCTTCTGTCACTCTTGTCGGGCACAAAGATAGTTTCTTGCCCGAAAGCTTAGCTGCTGATGTTCTCAGTTGACAACCTGTTGTTTTTTATTGCTCAAAAAGCTTGTATTCTCAGGGACAAGGCGGTGCTGCTGGGAGATGGTATCAGGATTTACCAAGATAAGTTTCTACACTTATTGGAAGGAGTTTTACTAAGAGCCTTAGCTCTCGGGGAGCTTGATGCTAAAAGGTTGTTCTGGCTGCAGTGCTTTTGTTTCAGCACATGCTGTTGCTGCAGGTCTCCCTGCTTGTGTGTGCAAATTGCTCTCCTGTTGGGTGTTGGACTGTTGTCTCTTCATCAAGGACAATTATCCTCCTATTAAGCTAGCAAGGATGTTTGATATAGAGGCAGTGGAGTACAAATGAGTGCTGTACTTGGATTCCTCATCAGGAATTCATGTAAGGTTGGTTGGTTGCTCCAGAAGGAGAGAGGAACCACTCTGCAGCATGTGGGGCTTGGCATGAGGATGTGTCTTAGTATCATTAATGAGAAATGTTGGTTTTGTGATTTAAAGCTGCTGTGCCAACTTGCAGGTGACTGTGGCATGAGGCTGGGGGTGTGTTTGAACTGATATTGGTGGATGGTGCTGGAACCCTCTTAGAAAACCTGGTGAGAGTTTTGATGAATAAAATAGAAACATGTTTTCCAGTATCCTTCTGTTCTTTAAACTTCCTGGCATGAGTTTCAAGCAAATATCTTAAAATGATGTTCTGTGTGAATTTCTGCATGCCATTCTAATGAGTATGCCTCTAGAAGTGATTGGGTGCTGTGGTTCACAGGATTAGGCGATGGCTGAGTTCTTTACCTTCCAGGGATGACTGTGATGCCCGAGACAAATGGCTGTCTCCTGACATACAATTTTACACGTGGGATGAGCAGCTGAGCTGCGTCAGATTTCATCTCTATTTTCCTCTTCTTTTTGAGGTGTAGAAAACAAACATGGGTGTTGGAAGCTCTGCTTTTTCCTCCACACTGCTCAATCAAGTTTCATAGCCCAGAAACGTTGCAAACAGGGTATTGATTAGCCAATTAATTTGGCTGCTGGTATGGTCAGCTTTAGTCTGCTTTGCTTTTGTATTTCAGGGCAACTGATTCCTTACATATGAGTTCCCACAGATGTTTTTGATGCTGCCAGTTCTCAAAGAGCTAGCTTAACTACGTCTGTGGGCTCTGACATGCATTGTAGAGGGGTTGGGCACTTGTTTCTCCTTGTGCTTGCTTCTTGATTGCCTCTGTTGCCTGATGCATCCATGTGAAGGTTCCGTACTCTTCAAGACAGCTAGACCATGAGTTGATATTGCTATTCTGCTTCTTACTGAAGGAGCTTGGGGTACAGGTTTGGTAGGGTGCAGGCAGTGGTATGTATCAGCTTCTTCCAAAAATCATCACTCTGCTTTCTCGGTGGTTGTAGAGTGTGGAGCCTGCACGTGAACAAACAGAGAAGGAAAATTTTGTTTCCTTGCATTTTGACTCTAAGATGGAATCACATTTCTTTTAGTTCACACCTTGAGCAAGTGTGATGGGCATGGTATGATTCTGGCACAATACCTCTCTGCATGATGGAAGCAATGCATGGCCCACTGGGACCTTGCGCTTAGACTTGCTGCAGGCGAGTGTTTGATGTGTGTAATGCTGTAGGTTATGACTGGGATGTATAGATATGACTGGGGTGTATAGAGTCTCTATAGCTGCTCATCCAAGTTGCACTGGCTGAGTCTTAATGTTCTTTGCTGCTTTTTTTATTTGTTTGTATTAATTTTCAGACGTGTTTTTAAGGAATCGATCCTTTCCCAAGAGGCTGGACCTTCTTTTGAAGGTGGTGGTTTTCTCTACCGCCAGGTCTTTGGCCTTTTCAGCATATGTCTATGCTGCCCTATCCAAGGAGGCAGGGACAGAAGTCCCAGGAGCTGTGGGCAGTCAGGAAAAGGTGCTTCTGCTGCTTCAGCAAACTGCAGTAGTGCATCACCACTCTGCTCTGATTTGTACCCAGAACAAGCTACAGATCCTCGGGGTTAAGCCCTGGTATTAACAGAGGATAAAGAGGCCTAGACACAGTAGTAAAGCTAAAAACCACAGGTTTGGAGGAACAGCAGGAAGAGAGCATGGAAGAAATCGATGTCGGGTGACTTCATTTTTGCTTAACACTTTGGAGCACTTCTGGTGCCGCTTATGCAGTGAGTCACAGAATCGAGTGAAAGAGTCCTTATTAACTGTGTATTTACCAGTGCCTGGAGACCCTGATCAACTGGCAGAACAGTTTAACAAGCTACAGGAAAGTGCAAGCAGCTGCTTTGAAGGGGAAAGGATATGACAGGAGACCAGCACACACAGCTGGAAAAAGGAGCTTTTCGTGGTGAAGCAACAATGTGTCTTCCTCTGCTGATATGGTGCGTTTTGCTTTGCCTCTATCTTTCATGGTTTCTCCAATGTCCTCTCACCACTCTCCTCCATGACAGGCAGGCTCCTTGGTGGTGCCGGCTTGTGGTCTGATGCCGCAAAGCATCAGCCACTGGTCCCACATCTCGGTGGCCTGAGTTGTTTGTACCACAGGGGTGCACTGCAGGCTGTAGGACATCCTACCCTGTGTCTGCACCATGGGGATCACATAAATGCTGCTTTGCCTTGACCCCTAACAAATAACATGGTAAATGTTAATGTTAAAAATAAGTTAATTTGCCCAATGTGGCTTCCTTTGTGTTTCTTGTAAACTGACATGTGGGGAAGGCGCAGAGGGCTTAGAGGTGCAGATACGATGCCTTTCTGCTTCTACTGGGAGCTTAGTTTGGTTGTGTCAGTTCCTGATGTCATCCTCCAGTTCCGGATTTCACCTTCTTGGATGCATTATTGGAGTTTTGGGGGTTGTTTATCTTCCTTACTGAGATTTTGTATTTGGTTTCCAGAGAAGTGGTAAGTGCCTGTTCTCACTGAAATCAGTACAGAAATTCAAGAGTGTTACTGAGCTTTTGCCAGACAGTGCTTTGACGTGGAGTTCAGGCTTTGAGTTCGTCAAGTTAAGAGCTATAATAAATCCCAACCCACACTCCCAGCCCCGATAAATAAATGCAGGATGATTCCTTTGCTAAGAGGAGATGATGGTCTGTCCAGCAGTAAAGCGGAGTGCAAGTACAAAACAACTGCATTTGAACTTTGGTATTAAATTTGAATTTGTGAGTGTAACTGCTGACTGATCAGCGGAAATAAATTTTGGTTATTCTCTACAAAGCAGAGGGATTCGTTCCAAGTGCTGGTTAAATGATTTGCTCTGCTGTTAGTGAGTCATTTGTGACCTGTGCCCGAATCCTGCAGATGAGTTGACTTTTTGTAAGGATTTGCCTGTGATTTCAAACTAGTTGGCCTTTTTTCTCCAAGGGTTTTCTTCAGCTATTCATGTTGTATGACTGGTGCTGCCTTTGCTCTCAGGTTGGGTGAGTGAATGTTTCAGACTGGCAGTCAGAAATGTAATAGGCAGAGATGCTCTTCACTAATGTGGTATTTGGGGTTGTCCATAACCCCGTGTTTCTATTTCACGTCTGGGGATTGGTACCACCCTAACAAGTCTGTCTACAAGCAAGAAAAGCTGCTTTTCCCCAAGCCTTTGAAGTAATTAAGAGCTTGTTTTCAGAGCAAGTAGCCTTTATGACTCCAGCATGAATTTTGGGAGCAGCCTGTGTCTGATCTGTATGTGGGTCTCCATCTGCTGATCGCAGCGCAGCCGCTGCTGGAGGTCAGCCTTTTTCATGAGAAGTCAGAAAGAGCCAGACTGGAGTTGCATTAGGCTCGGTAAACTGCCAGAATGTCTGAATAAGCTAATCATGGCCAGGTCATCATTATCTTAAGTGAGTCAGAGATGTGTCCAGGCTGTTTATTAAGATAATTGGGAGAGGGAGGGAGGGATGTTTGCAGTCTGTGGATTAGACTGGTGAGGCGGTGGAGTGTGTTGCAACATCTGATAAGCTAGAGAAGGAGCTCATGGTCTTGCAAGTTGATGTTCTGCGTGTGTCCAGGGCCTGGTCCTGCTGGGTTTCAGTCCCTGGTGCCAATAACAGGGATGTAAGGTGGCATTGTGATAATGCAGTATACGTGTTTCAGACACTGCCAGTGTGAGCTCATCTTGCAAGGCCAAAGAGTTGTACCTCCTCTCAAATTTTGTCATGAGGCCATGTTGTCTGGTAATTTTAGAGATATTCTGGATCATAAGAGCGTTTTTGTTTTGCTACATCAGTGCCAAGCATTAACTGGGGATGATAGGATCAGCTGTGCACAGTCCTTCCTTGGTAGTGCCTGGTCCATCCCCAGTAGACTGCTGAAGGTGGCTGCAGGTTTGTTTTGTGCTTCCTGAGACACGTTTGTTGATCTAATGGTACCAGAGGGGATTGCAACTTTAAGAGTATTTAAGCTCCAGTCATATGCTCAGTGCTGCTAGAACAGCTCCAGAGGTACGTGTGCCTCAAAGCCATCACATCTCACAGTGCACAGACGTTGCAGACGATGGGAAAGGGATTTGCTTCAAGGCAGGTAAGTGTCATTTTTCTCCTTCCAGGGAGCTATTGTATGTAATATGCTGAATTCAGACCTCTAGGACGAATTATTTTGATGGATATACTCTAAATGCATAAACGATAACTGACTGCATTAGACACTATCAGTGAGAAACTGTCAGTCCCTGCTCAGGAACTAGCGGGGACTCTTCTGCCAATCTGACACTATGTGAGAGCAGAAAACCAGAAGAACCAAGTGCTCCTGGAGACTGGAGTTAACCCCCACTGTTTCTACTGTTTGACCAGCCAGGTCAGGACTGGTGGCTGGAGGACACAGCTCGGGTTCCAGCAAGTATGGCATAGTGGCGGGAGGCATTCTGTGTGGCTGTTCACTCCTTTAGAAAGCTCTAAAGGAGTGCAGGCGTGGCTACTGGCTGGTAGTAACAGTCTCTCATTTTCGTCGACATTGAGCAAAGAAGACTGTGGGGTGTGTTAACCCTTCTGCCTGGTGCCAGCAGAGCGTGCATTACAGACGGATCTTGTCCTTGGCAGCCATATGAAATGTTTGCCACTCAAACAGAAGCTCTATATAGCCACTGCTTCAGAAGAAGGCAGCAACGTCCCTTATAGTGCATCTTGAATGAAAATACTGTCCTATGACTAGCCTGAAAATTCAGTTTAATCTTCTTCAATCTCAGAGGAGACTCCTGGGAGTTGGTACAATCCTGTGTGGGTCCTTAAGCTCCTGTGCATGAAGCCTCTGGTCTTGTGCCACATTTCCTTGCGTGCATTCAGTGGTGCTGACCTGAGCCTCAAAGAAAATGGGCAGATTGATATCAATAACAGTCTCACAAGGGAAGAATATCTCTGGCCTAAAAACTAGAGCCACCCTTAGGAAATAAAGAAAAGTCCTAAGCATAAAAGATATCATTGGGTACACTCAAATGGGCAAGGATCGACAATGTTCCTTCTAAGGAAGAAGATCTCTAAGACTCCAAAGAGCTAGAAAATGTGGTGATTATGAGCTCTAGATGCAGCATAGACTGAAACCTGGCTCTTTGATCCTGAAGGACCGCTGAAAACAAATGGACTGTGCAGGAATGCGTTTGAATGACTCCTTGAAAGGATGGTTCAACCTTTTGGGGCGTGTCTGTGCCACTAGTTTATAACACTGTGAACCTAAGGTTTGCCAGTTACCTGGGCTGTTGGCCTAACAGCACAGGGAGGGAGGCATCCTGTAGCTTGTTGGACACGAGCCACGGAGGACTTTGCTGCCAAGACTAGCCCGTCTGAGATCTCTCCATATCGTGCCTCTGTGCCCTTCTGCGTAAGAATGAATCCTCGAGGGCTTGGACCTTTCACCAGACCTTGTCCAGGCCCATGCTTAGATTCTCCAGCAAGAAATTAGAGGATGGCCATTTCTTCGGTTGAAAAGGGAGGTTGCTTTGACATAACATCCTTGGAATCGCCTTCTTGTCTGAAGATGTAAGTAGATGTTTGTTGATCATGGTGCAAGGATGTGTATATGTTTGTGTTTGTATGCATAGTAGGAATCAAATATTGATGGTGGAAAAGTGGTGTTGGATTTCCAAGGGAAGAGGCACAATCTACTGCCCCAGGCAGAGAACTGGAAGTCAGGATGGTAAAGTCTTCAGTGGATTAGGCTGTGACATGAAGGTAAGTGTTTGCTGCAGCTTCCCCATCTGTAATCCTGCATAAATGATCTAGGTCTCCCACAGTGTACTGGTGGTATCTCTACACTCCAGCTGCCAGGGGTGGATGAGAAGAGCCTAGCTCTGAGCTGGTCCTGCGTGTGATTCAAGACAGCAATTCTTGAGACCCTCAGCAGTAAGCACATCCTATGTGACATCCCTATGTCATAGAGACTGAGCTGGGGTCTCCCACAGAGCTCAGCTTTGAGCTCAGAACAGCTTCTAGGTTTGGAAAGATGTGGGTATCCACAAGAGTCCTTTCCCAAGGGACATCCCAGCCCAAGTGCAGGCATTGCACATACTGCTCCCTCACAATCCCCTGAATAAGACTCTTTGTTCTTGGAGATATAGATTATATATATTTTAAGCCTCCATAAATCATTCATAGCCCAAAGATGAAACTGAGCATCAGAGCTAGGGAAAGGCTAAGGATATGAGGCGAGGAACCTTCCATTATTTATTGCACTAAGTCTTGACCTGGTAGCACCTTCTTCTTGCAATCCTGCCTTTGCTTTGAGAAGCTTTCTTTTCTCCTAAAACTCTGAAGCATTCTCCTACATTCAGTAGATAATTGTGGCAAGAACCTAATCAGCTGCTTCCACTGTTGTGCATCTTGATGGTTGGCCTTTAAAGGAGTAAAGAGTATGTCCTAGTGAGCATGTGTGAGAGTACAGCGGGGCTGCTAGGAAAAGCATGGACATGTTGGCTTGGATGGAGAATGAAAGAGCGCTAGGTATACTTTGGCATCAAGCAGAGTTGAAGGATTAACACTGGGTCTGGCATATATCGTCAGGGGAAAATGTAATTGAATAGTTTGGAAAGAGAGGCTGGCTGCTTTCTGACCAAGCCAGGCACTTTCAGGCTTGGTCTGGCACAAATGAGCTATGAAGAAGGGCTCCTGCTCATTTGTGAGCACTTGGTGCTCAGAACGAAGTGAGTTTCTGGGTGTCATCCTTGTTCCTGGCAGCCAGATGTCCAAAATGTTTATGGTTTCTTGGATGGAGGCAAATGCTGTTGTCTCAATTCAGAGAGTGACTGCATGATGCTGGTTTGTGGTGTCCTGACCTCTTGGCGAAAGAAAAAAATAAAAATCAGCACAACCTGTCTGAGTAACACCAGAACTCATGGCCAAAAAAAGTGAGAAGGGTGGAGGAGAGACTGGTTGGTTACTTGCTTTTTCTGTGTATTTCTTTGGTTTGATTCTGTAATCGAAGAGAAGGGCTGGAAGTTGAGCTTTCATTTTGTAAGATAATAGTTTTCTTTCTTATTTCAGTTGTATTGCAGTAAAAATTCAGGTTCTGCTTGTGCTGAATAAACGGCAAAACATTGTACCACAACAGCAGGAAGCTATCATGTTGCTTTGTTATTGCCTTTTTAATTACTATGATCAATTCATTGGCAAGAGTAACATTATTATTGCTGAGGGCTGGAGACACCTTCCCTTTCCGTTACTATACAGCCCCAGGGCTTGTAAGATGCAGCTTTGGCAGTAAGGTGAGATAAAGAGAACTTCATTTATTTGCTGCTCTTCATTTGTGCCAGCACAAGAGCTTATGAGGCCACAGTCTAACCCAGGTGTCTAGTGTGTTCCAAGTCAAAAATAACCCCAGTTCCACCCCTGCTCTCTCAAAGGTTATTTTTCACCCAGAACATTTCAGGGCACTACTTTGCCAAACAACAGCAACAGCACATGGGAAAGGGAAGCCAGTGGTGGGATAGGGATGACAGACATCTGCAGGGATGGGAGGAGGCCAAACACCCAAAAGGTTGCACCATCAGAGCCGGCAGCTAATAGCTTCCAGTAAGCAAGCACCGTGACACCCAAGAAAGCTGCTGCAAAAACTGGGAGAGAAATGATTTGGAAACACATGCTGTTTCTAAAGATTTTATTTTTTAATAGAGAAACCTTTCAGACCCCTTTTTAATTCATAATAAAGAGCAGGTTGAAAAGAAAGAGAGGGCAAATGAAGACAGTGAGGCTTGCTAACTTCCTTTAAAGTTGGAAGGTCACCTTTAAAAATGGATGAATGCAGCGTTTGGAGAAAGCTCCAAGGCAGCAGGCCTGGGGTTCAGCACTAGAATAGGAGGCAGAACAAAGATGAAAAGAAGAATCCAGTTGGGATCTAGGAATAGCTGCAGAGATGCAAGTGCCCGTGGTGGGCTCGGGTGGAGGTGGTATTTAAGGGAGCTTCTCTGCCCGCTCTCTGAAAGCTGCTGTGGTGCGCGGTGATGTGCTGGAGGAGAGTTAAGTCAGGTTCTGGACTGTGTGGGGGCACATAGATTGGTGGTATCATTTTGTACGTAAGCTGGAATTTGGGATAAAATCAAGGCACTGCCTGCCCATTCCACTTTCAGGGCTGCTGAGTAGCCCTAGAGGTGCCTCGCTTGCTCAGGTTGTGTTTGTTCGTGCTGACTTTTGCCCTTTCCTGGGACCCCTCAGGGAGTGGGGAAAAAAAGTGATCACAGCATGAATCCCGGTAACAACTCACTGGACAGAAAGCTTTTGGGCTGTGTTTTGGATGGTTTCCTGGCTCTTGCTACTTTGGTCCACTTTGTGTGCTGGTGAAAGTCATGGTAGCACCACTGTCTATTTATAGAGTTATGTGAGTATATTCCCCTCTCCATATCCTATGCAAAACAAAATACTGGATGCTAAGATACAGCCATATGCTTCATACTCCTTAGTTACCTGATTCAGAAACCAGCTATTCCCTCTCCAGAATACCCAAAAGATGAGATATCACAAGCAAAAAAAAGCCCAGCATTTGAAAAGGTAACCCCCCTCTCCGTGCCCAAGAAGGTGCTTTCTTTCCTATTCTCCCAGTGCCAGACCTTCCCACCTTTCATTGGAAACCAGCAGACACAGCCTGGGAGCTGCCATGCTGTGGGACGAGCACGTAGTAGCTCTTCCTTCTTCTCTATCTGGATCAGGGATATCCTCAGGGAGCTTCATACTGCCTCTAGTTCAACAGGTTCCAGGCTTGGTCCCCAAATAAAGAGCGTAGGTAAGCACTGAGAAATGCATTTTCCGCCGGCCCTTTCCAGTCAATGCTGAAGGGTGAGATTGCCCTTGCGAAATTGTTGTGTAGTGAGTTGAGAGGACAGGATTGCAAAGGAGAAAGAGCTCCTGTAAATCTGTAGTTAGTTTGTAAAGCTTTGGGATCTGCAGAGAAGTGCTGTTGCCCTGGGTTTGGTTCTGGTTAAGTATCACAACCAGCTGCTGGCTCAAGCAATTTGGAGAATCCACAGCCGGGATAAACAAGTGACCCAACCAGTGAGATATTCCATACCACACTGAGTCGTGCCCCTATATAAAGGGAGGACTGGCCTGGGCCAGGGGTGTGTGTTTTCAACTTGCTTTGGTGCAGCCAGAGCAGGTAAAGTGGCATCCTGTGGACAGGTAGAGCCTCTAGTTTCTATCACAAGCTTTGTCTATCATTTCATTAGTATTATCATTGTTATTGTTGCTTTCCTCTCTCTTTGCGTTGTGTTATTAAACTGTCTTTATATCAACGCCCAGGATCTCACCTTTGTTCTCCTCACAATCCTCCTTCCCATCCCACAGGAGGGGGTATGGAGGTGGGGAAGCAGTGAATGAGTGGCTGCCTGGTGCTTAGGTGCCAGCAGAGGTTAAACCGTGACATCTGTCTATGTGGTGTTTTGTTCTGCTGTGTTGCTTCCCTTTTTTCTGTATCTGTCCTATTTGAAGGTTTACAGAGCATTTTTGCACTCGATAGTCAATAAGGCTTGCTAAAGGTAGAGTTTGGAGACAGTTTTCAGGAAGGAAAACTGAGACAAATGTGTTACTTTCCCCAGGCTATTACAGTTTGTACAGATGCACGGCCAGACAGGGAACAGGACGCCTGGGGAAGAATGAGGACTGTGACCTGAGAAACCTGTGACCCTGGCACTGGTCTCAGTGTGTCTACCCTGGGCAGAAGTTCCCTATGAGAGGGAATGAAATGCTAGTTTGTAGGGGTTCACCTAAGAACTGAACTCGTTTCCTATTTAAGCACTTGCTTGTCTTTCCCACTGAGCCAAGGCGCGACAGCATCAGACACATGCTATCTATTGCTTATTAAGTGGTTTAACAAGCCCAGCTAATTACAATGTACTCAAGGATTTTGTAGCTTATGAAAGCGGTCCCTGTTTGTTTGTGTCAGTGCTTTAATACGTTAATACACCAATTAAACCTCGAGGTGTGTGCGTGCTCACACAGCTTAACGTACAGGAAGGCACGTTGATGTCTTTCCTCTCAATGGGGCCTTCTCCGGCTGTTTCAGCTCCAGCTCTGAGGGATGCTTCTGGTTTTATGCTCAACCTTGTCACTGAAGGGATACACATCCCTTAGATAAAAACATCATTCTGCGGCCTTAGACGTACATTGTTTTACAAGATGCTGGCAGACATGGGCACTCTCTGTCATTAAGGTTTCCTTCTCTCAGACAGGCCTGAGAGAGTTTCTTCATGTTTATTTCCATCTCGGTGCTGATGATATAGGCAATTTGTGCATGAAAGTGTTGCCTTCTCTCCCTCAATTAGTCCCAAGGGGTCACTGGTGGAAGTGTGCTGTCTGCAACATTTGCACTTGTTTGCAAAGGGCCCGGCACATTCGTTAAAGCCCACGGGTAATGAGTGATAATCAGTGCAGGAGGCACCCAGTGTGAGTTAGTGCAGGGATGGGGCTAGAGCGGGTCAGAGGTAAAAACCTCCTTCAGTGCACTTAGAGTTTGGTGAAAAGAAGGCAATCGTGGGAGGAGGAGGAGGAGAACTGACAGATTAAAGGAAATTGAGAAGCTGTAATAAATACACTTGAAATTGAAGAGCATCTAGGATGTGGTGATCACATTCCCAGCAGAGCTGAAGTGCTGAGGAGGGTCTGCAGAGAGGGCAGCCACACAAAACCACCGACCTTTTGGCGAGCAGGCTTAACAGAGAATGCAAAATGAGTTGAAGAAAGCTGGCTAGGCTTTAAAGCAGGTCTTTAAGATGCAGTTGGGAAAACTGCCCTAAACATTCAGCCTAGTAAAACTAAAAACAATAAAAGACAGGATGGAAGGTCTGACATACACCAGGCTGGCTAAGCAAGACATTGAGACTGTGATGGGGCGCTGCTGAAGTATCACAGTGAAAGGAGAGTGGAGGGAGAGGAAAGCAGAAGAAAACAAAGGGCTGGAAAGTGGCAGCCATACAAGCTGCTGGGGGGTGCATTTCAAACAGGAAAGTCCTTTTTTTGCATAAGCGTCTCTGAGAGACAATACAACTGACCACACAGCAAGAAGCGGTCTGGAGTTCTGAGGACTGGTACGGAGGATACAGAGGAGAAAATGCTTATCTTGAGAGTGATATATGGAGAACTTAGACTGATGGCAGAGAATGAAAGCCAGCTTATATCAGCGATAAGAGGAGAGAAGGATTAGTAAATATTTTTCATGCCAAAATTGCATCCAACAGTATAGAGACTGAAGAGAGAGTTCTCCCTGTATCAGTGGCCAGCTGTTCAAGGGCACGGGACAAGCTGAACATCCTCTGCAGATGGAGAGCACATCCTGCAGTGTGCACACCTGTGGACATGCATGCGACACAACAAGCTCTTCGCTGACATTTTAAATTGCCTTTCTAAGATGGGGCAGTTGGGTGAGAGTCAGAAGGTGGTGGACGTAATGGGAACAAGAGACAAACCAGTAAGTCTAATGTTCGCTCTGGGAAATTCTTGGAAATGTTCTGAAACTTTAAGGAATGTTGTGGGAGAACACCAGGAAAAGCAACGCTCTGTGAAGGCCAAACTTGTGTGGCTTGAAGTAGTGAGACATCACACTCCAGTAATCTACTGGCATTCGCCAGGGAACTAACTGCCACTATGTATAAAGGAAATTCCGTGGCTATAGTACACTGAGATTTTCAGCAAGTATTTGACAAGAGCCAGCATCAGAGATTGATGACTGAGGGGTAGAATCATTGGTGTAGTCTTTAAAATAAGAGCCTGAGTAGAAATGTGACCTGAGAGCAAGAGACAGAAAGGAGCTAGTGCTAAAAGTGTTCCCACTTGGAAAGAGGTTGAAAGTGATGTGTCCTGGAGATCAGTCTTAATCATCTGTGTTTTTCTTAATGTCTGTTAACGATCTACAAGAGAACACTGAAAACAGGAGCCAGTCATCCCTGCTGTAACACCACAGATGTAAGTGATCTTTCACCAGCACCAACTATGGCCAAGGTCCCAGATGTGCCCAGTGCCTCTCCTGATATGTGAGGTGTTTGAGAGAAGAATCCTAAATAAGAAAAGAGGAGAGAGGACCACTTTGACCCTCCTACAATACTACCAGCAGCGCTGGGATTATACTCATGCTGGAGGACCGTGGCATGGGGAGACTGCAATTTATGCAATGGAAACACAGCACTAGCTATGAAGAAAGGATAAATGAAGCAAACTGGACAGTGCAGGAAACCTTTCCTTCACTGAACTCCTTCCAGAAATGAAAATGTGATTTTGAACAGCTCGGTAATTATTTTTTCCCCTCATTATTTTTTAATTTTGTCTATTTTCTCTACAATTGCAGTTTCTAATCTGGAGATCTCAGATAACTTGGTGTGAGCTCTCTTTGCAGGAGAATTGCAGCCTGGCTGTGTAAATACAAGAGGCCTGAGTGAAGTTTTGATTTTTGGGTTCTCATCTGCACTCAGATATTGATCTGGGTAGGTTTGCCCATTACCTGCTTGGAAAATCTTTGCCCTGGGAAAAGGTTAAGGGACTTGATTTAAACTTGTTGATATAGAAAAGACATTGAGGTGACCTCTACAATACAAGCCGAATTTGGGGTCGCTTTCCAAGCTCAGATTGCAATAATGAAACAGGATTTGGAGGCAGACTGATGGATTAGATTAGTGGGAACTGGCCTCTAATTTTTTCATGTTATCATCCCAATATCTGATCCTGGCCCTCCAATTAAGATAATTCAGGAAAACAGCATATATACTCTTGTTCAAGACATTTTCCAATGAAATGAGCCGTGTCCTAGCCTAGTGAGAAGAAACAGCATGTTGGAGATCTTTCCACAATTATAACCCACTCTGTGCTCTGCAGCATCACCCACATATACACATCTACAGGAGGTCCTTTTTATGCCTCTGCATCCTCAGCTAACTGCAAAACATTATTTCCCTTTCCATTCTTTCTCAGAAAACTCGCTCATTTTGGTCCTGTCCGCTAGCAGTATATTCTTGCTGGAAAACCTCAGTATGAACATTTAAATTTAAGCTGTTAAGCCACATATGATGTGTATATATAAAAGTGTATGTATATATATAATCTGGGTTTTGTAGCTGAAGATCATAGTAGGTTGCCTAACCTATGTGTCTTGAATACCAACTTGGCAATCCTCCAGTCCTCGTGCATGGTTTGGTTAAAGCTGAACATACACCTTTACACCATCTGCAATTAATCATGTCTTCTGAGGCTACCAGCACTGCAGAATGTTTTCTTGAGTCTCACCAGGGCCCGTAAGAAGAATTAACTGAGTATTTTCCCCCTGGTGCAGACACTGATGTTTTGCCACAGGAGAAAACTGTAGGATTTTATTTGTTTTTCCCTCTTGCACACAGTGAAGTTTGTGATGTTTTTCTGTGAAAATTCGCCCCAACCATCTGGCTTATAATGGCAGAAGACGTTGCTGAAAGCTGACAGACAAATGGACAAATACACGGTGTTTTATTACCGTGTTCTCCCCACGCTGGGAGTGTCAGAGACAGTAAACCAAGATGGATTCTCATTTATAATCATAATAAAGGCAGGACACAGCAGGGATATGATAAAGCAGCCCTATCAGGGAAGGAAACACAGTATCCTCGCAAGAGCGTGTGGTTCCCTAAATAATCCTGAACTCCCGGTGATGAGGGATTTCCAAAGCCTTGTCCAAGGACAACTTTTTCTGGTTCACTTCTCACTCCTCCAAGCTCTCTGTTTCAGCCAAGGAGAGGAAGGTGGTGTTGGCAAGACAGTGCCTCCGCTCAGCCAGTGTCTGTGAAACGAGTTGGATCTCACCGTGGAGCAGCTCTGGAGTCAATGTGTGGCCAAGCCGCTGACTTCCAGAGGTCATCTTCTGGAGGATAAACCCAGGGTACTCGTGGGCTCCTTTCTATCGTGTAGAGCTGCCCCGCCTTTACCCTGTTTGTTTTTCAGCAACGAGGGGGACCTGAAAGGAAAGGTGGATTTCTCTTTGTGTGAAGCATCACAGGAGCCACCAGGCTGATATTCAGTACATCCTACTTCTGATTCAAACATAGACCAAAGGAGTACAGGAAGCTCCAAATATGCACAGACCTAGAGAGCTAAATGAGGACCAGCTGCTCTCCCCATCAGATTAGCTAATTCCTTTGTACAATCCGTCCTTCTCTTTATTCCTCTCTACATAATTTGCTACCTCGTAACAATTGCTGAAATCGCCCAAACCACAGTAATTTTAGAGTCCAGCAGGCAGAGCTGTCTCACATTACTCTTCCTTCAGGGGTTTCCTTCTGCAGGAGAAGTTGGCAAGATGAAAAAAAGGGATGGGCTTGCGCAGACAGAACAAGCAGGGAGAAAGCCAAGGAAACCTCAGGCAGAAACAGAGATGGAGCAAAGTCCATTTGGGGTGTTAGGAAAACATGAGTCCGAGGGAACACCTCATCAAGTCATAGACGTAAGTGCACCTCCTGTGTTGGTCCTGCAAGAAAGGGAGTCGGAGGAGGTGGAAAGGAAGGGGAGAAATGGAAATTGGGCAAATTGGAGAGAAGCTTTCTAATGAAATCATAACTTGAGCCTGAGATCTGTCTTTCAACACCTCAAGTTCTTACTCCATATGGCCTCACTTCTGGAATTTTCTTGTTCCATGAGTTTGGCTGCATTAGCCACTTGTTAATGACCACCAAAGGAAGTTGTTGGTGGGAGAATGACTGGGCATGGGACAAGAAAAGACATGGGTACCCAGAGGTCACAGAAACAAACAAAAACCAAAAGATGCTATGTTTTGTCCAGAACTGTCCTTTTCTTTTGTGATGATGATGAGGCTGGCAACAATCAGAAGCATTTCCAACCTGCCTGGAGCTCTAGCTGGAAAATGCAAAAGACCAGGCCCTCTCACCAAATTTCATTCTTATAGATGGTCCAGAAATTCTGTCAAAACAGATTTTTCTGAAGGTCTTTTCACACTTCCACATCTGGAGGGAACTGCACTTCTTCTAAAAATACTTATTCATTTTGCACCCAACTTTGGGGCCATTTGTTACTCTATTTGGAATGGTTTCTGCACCAGGGACCACAGCCATGGTGCTTAAACCACTTCCAAACCATACCTCTGTCTTTAATGCTGTCCTTCTAACAAACAGTCACATAGTCCCCAGTACATGTGCACTATATCTGGAATTTTTCAGCATTTATGATGGGGGCATCTTAAGAGCAGAAGCTGTTAGGAAGACAATAGCAGCAGAGTCCGACTAGGCAGAAGCAGCATCTGCCTCTGGCTAGATCCCTCAAACCACAAGATGAACAACATTGAAGCATTAGTATCAAAAACCCTTAAATCCTCAAAATGACAAGAAAAGCTTAACATTGTGACCTGAAGCCAGTGCTGCAGTATCTACCTGGGTATGCAGGCAAACTGCAGCATGGCTCTGAGATTGACTGCTGGAACCAGGATGGCACCAGTAGGATCTGGCTGGTGAGGCCAAAAAGAGCAATGCAATGGACTGACTGTGGGATGTCTGTTGGTCAGAGAAGCACCTAGCTGTGGGAGTAACACTATGGGGCTGAATTCTTCTGTTACCTGTTGGAGAGAGTACTGGATGCTAGCAGTGGTGATGCACGGCATGCTTGCTTGTCTGCCTGTCGCTCTGCGTGGCAACTGCAGTCTAATCAAGGCTGGTGTAAAGACGAGGTAGGTGTCTGGTGCTGCTCCTAAATCAAGTAGTGGGAGGAAGACCCAGCATAGAAACGTGGGTTGGGAGAAAGGCTCGTGTCCTGGCACAAGCCAATTAACCCAGTGCTGAATAACATCCTCCTCCTGGGATGTTGCAGGGATGCCATAACCAGAAGACAGTAAAGGTGAAAGCTCAGGCTGAGTTTACTGAGAGCAAACTCTTTCCTGCAAAGGACCTGGCAGCTCTTTTCTGGCCTTGCAGCAGCTCAGCGTGATTCACGCTCAGCCAAGGAGGGGCTGCTGCCTGTGCCAGGTACTGGAGTCGATCCCCATCTCTCTGCAGTGGAGCTTTGACTGGGGAAATACAAGGCTTGACACTACCTGAAAGCAGGTGCTGCTAGGCTTCTGGCGCCGTTGGAGCACGCAGAGCCACGGCAGTGGACTCGCAGGCTGGGGGAGCCGATAGCCGAGAGCCTCTGAGACCTTGGGAGCAGAAGGTAAGCCTCTGCATTCCTGCTGGGAGACAGTCTTGAAGCTGTGAGGCTGCTGCTGAGACCCGGCCGCTTCCAGCTTTCTTGTGATTGTCCATCTCAGCAATAGGAAGCTGTTGCGTCTGAATATTGCGTTGTTAAAGCCTTAAGCCTGAAATCTGACTACTGTGTGGTCCCTCGAGGGGCAGCCAAGCCCCCTCCATCCCTCCACCAGTAATCCCTCCCTTCCCTTGGAAAAATAATAAAAAAGAAAGACAAGTGATATCTGTCGGCAGCAGCGCTTTCCAATCAAGTGAAAACTAGCTGGAAAATCAAATCAGCCGGTAAGTTCCTGCAAAACACAACTCTATCTCTTTAAAATCTCCCCTTTTGAAGGGTTGAACTGAATGGCAATAGCTACTGATGTAAAACAAACCATTATTTCTCCTATCTCCTCTTCAAGCCTCCTCCCTGCAGACGCATGAGTCTGAGGGAGGCAGATGCTCTCTGAAGACTATTTTCCTCCGTTAAATAAATTCACTTTCAAATAATGTGTAATTAAATGTGTGGTATTGAATTAATGTTTTATTCTGAGTGCTTTGGCAGCAGGGGACCTAGGGGCCTGGCTGGTGGAAAGAAAACGTGTTCACCAGAAGGACTTCCTTCCCCCCTCTCTCTTTCCCTTTTCCTCCTGCCCTACCAAGAATCCCAATCCCTGTTTCCAAGAGCTGCTGGAGTGTACCAGCAAGTGGGTGAGAATGATACTTTGTGCAAAGTCCTTTTTCTGATATGTTGCCACGGGGCTCTTGGGCATTTCACCCAATGCAAAGACCTCTGCAGGTCCCTCCTCTACCTGTCTCCTGAAGGGCTTAGTCTTCCTCCTTAGAAGAGCTCAGCTGTATAGTTAATGCTTGTCTACAAAAGGCAGAGCCCAGGTGTCCCCTCAGGATGTGAAGTTAGTGCTGGATGTCTAAGGAGACAGACTGCTGAAGCTGGAGAGGCAGTTTGGCTTTGCAGCCTAGTGTCAGCCAGAAATCATTTGAGAAGGTGCATGAGACAATGGGAATCATTGGTTGGTTTTTAAGTCTTTTGTCTGGAATGTTAATAAGGTTTTGGTCCCATCAGCAGTTTCATGTTCCCCTGGGAGTCAGCTGAGGAAGAGCTGGTTCATACAGAGTCATGGGTGGGCACGAGGTGAACCGGCACCAAGGCTTTACAGAGGTGACAGCAGCAAGGGGCACAAAGGTGTCTGTCCTAACCTGGGGGAATCTTGACATGTGTCTTGGACACAAGCAGGTTGGACAAAGGCAGAGACTGGGCTGGGGCACACCTGGGAACCTGCTTACAGCTGCGTGCTTACTCCTTGACTCCAGCAGCTGCAGGGACCTTTGTGAACATTAGATTTCTTTGGGGAAGTCTTTCAGATGTCCACACTAAAGGACATTTTAACCACTGACAACAGCATAGGTGAAGGGATTTATTTACCCCGTTGGATCAAAGGAAGGGTCCTGTCGATGTGATGAGCTCTTGATTGAGTAATTTTAGTAAACTGCAAATCTGCAGAAAGAGAAGGCAGTGGATGGTGTCTTAAAAGGCAAGAGCCTGCTGGTGTGCAAGGTCCAGGTGTGTTGGAGGCTTCCTCTTTATTTCTATAGTCAAGCGTTTGTTGGAGATGATGTGCAGGAGCCTTCCTCATTCTGTAGCTCCCCTGCTCTGGGATCTTCCCAGGATGGTTGTGCTTCTGCAGGACTATGCAGTGTTGTGCATCCCAGCTGAGACTGCCCAGCACCTAGTAGCCATGGGACACTTTGTATTGCTCTCTTCATAAAATAATTATAAATTGGTTAGTACTTAGATCTATGGGACTGAAATGGATGAGATGAGCTTGTAATCCTCTTTTGGTTTTATATGAGGGTCAGGTGGTTCAAGCTGGGACATAAGTTTTTGCCTTAAAAGTGGTTTTGGGGTGGTACCAAGTGCATGCTAACATTATTTTTTCAGAATTTTTTCACGATGAAAATGAAAGTTTGCTTTGGTTCAGGTTTAAACTTTGCAGGTATATCACACCAGGTAGTGTCACCTGCTTCCAAATGGTTTTCAGCATAACGTGGTAAGGGAATCTGGCAGGCTCTGGGCTCTCATCGCATGAGTTGTTGGTTTAAGAAGTGATTGTACTTTGCCTTTCTGTTGGCTCCTTCACACACATACACACACCCCCCCTCCTCCCTTTACGCTTACCTCTAGCTGTGAGAGCGTTGTGCACGTAGGCCGTTGCTGTCGGCGGTCGCTGCGTGGCTGGTACCAGAGCTGATGCCGCAGCGGAGATGCAAGAGCTCAAGTTACGACAGCTCAGCGGGTGCTAATCCAGTCGCTCCGTGCTGCTAATCAAATCGCTCTGTGGAGCTTGAGGGCTGTTTCGCAGAAATGCGGCGCTCCCTCGACTGGGGTTAGCTGATGCTTGACAGGCAGCCCTTTGGGTCAGGGCTTCCTCTCCACCTGCTCTTACAACAGCGAAAACCAGAGGAGCTGATGATGTCCTGATTGCTAGAGGTATGTGTGGAAGTGGTGGATATAAGGCATTTTCAAAGCGTCGGAGATCTGGCTTGCAGAGCTTGTTCTTCCCCTGTTTTCGTGAGCTTGATTACACTGAACATCAGCTTCTGGTGCAGATTGGTATTCATGGATAATTGTTTGTTAGCCCAGGTTATCCAGCTAAATGCGTCAAGCCCTGCAGTTTCTTACCAAGGTCCATTTAGCAGCATGTAGTGCATTAGCTCTGGGTCAGCTGGGCAGTAATGCTTCCTTCACATCTGGGATCTGCAGTCGTGCCTTGTAGCTGCTCCCAAGAAATGAAGGGGATGACAAGAAAATGCAAAGAACTGCAGAAATACAAAGTTAGTTTTCTTCAAGGCCGTTACGCAGGAGTATGATCACGACCGTTTGATAATGTACTATATAATCAGGCACCAGGGGCTGCCTGGAAACAAGTTGCCAGCATCTTGGTAAGGTACAAGAGATGAGAGACAGTCTGAAGAGAGGCTGTGAAGTCAATGACCTATACCCATTTGCTGGAGATTGAAAAGCCTGAGAGGAGATGCAGAGAGAGGTGTAACACAGTGACAGTGAGAGCATCCTTTGCATTTCACGTTGTTTCCATCAAGGCCAAGGGAGACGTGGATGGAAAAATGTAAGAAAGTCTCTGTATTCAAAAAAACGTGTAGATGAGGCACTTCAGGACGTGCTGTAGTGAGATGGTGAGGTGTTTTGTGGAGTGTATTTTCATTGTTGTTGTGCTTGGTTTTTTTCTGGGTTGATGGTTGGAAGCGGTGATCTTAAGAGGTTTTTTCCAACCGTGACAATTCTGTAATTCTGTGTATTTTTGCTGTGTGGGCACACACAAAGGGCTATGAGAGCTGCCACGCAGAATTAGTAAGATTTAAATGCTTCCCCTGAAGTGAAGAGGGAGGTCTGAGCAAGATGGTCTTGTCCACAGAGCCTGCAAAGAAGGAGGTGGGAAGGAACTTGGTGCACCCATGTGTGGGAGCCCAGGTGGCTCAGCCTGCTCCACCAAGTTCACAGAGATTTGGATGTGTATTACATAAACCTCCATGATTTGGGGTCATTTTGAAAGGACTGTCAGAACTACTTGGTGCTTATAATCATGACTCTTTGGGATCTGAGTCCTTGAAGGGTGCCTTAACAGAGGAACTTGGCAAAGAACCAGCATCTGGGAACAGCACCGAGCTGCCGAAGTACGTATCCAGGCCTTTTCCCAGAGGTGGCTCATGTCCGAGCTAGGAAAGAAGCCACCAAAAATGGAGGGCTACCTACTCAGAGTCCATACAGAGATAAGAAACAGCCTGTTTGTGTTCCCATTTTTTTAGATGAGGTGGGACTGATTCTCCCTTTGTCTACGTGTACTTCACAGCGGTCCATGATTGAAATCAATATCCTTCATTGACTTTGATGAATTCACACCAGGCCAGGAGGCAGACTCAGCTAGCCTATGCATTATCTTCTCTCACTGTGAGACAAATCTGTGAAAGGATGGCTTATCAGCCCTCCAGTGGCAAGGCTGTTTGATCTGGTCCTACCCAATCTGCACACTTTTCTCTAATCAGGTACATCAGGTAACTTGTCAACACCTTTGGTTGGCATTCAGATTGTAGTTGACTGCCTAACATGAACTCTGTTTGGTAGTTACATGTCTTTATGATAAGATTTTTGGTGTAAATTGTAAGCTTTGTTTGATTTTAATTGTCACAGAGCAGAGAAGCTATGCAGGGTTTATTAATAAGAATTGTTTTAGCAATGAGTCAAGAAAGAAGTGAATGAATCATATTGACTGAGAACTTTGCTACCTTTTTTGTGGACAACTTATGTATAAAGAAAAAAGATAATTCTTTGGTATAAATTAGTTAGAGCAAATGACTCAGCCTACTGGAAAATGTCATTGTTGTTATCATTTATAAAGTGCGGTTGATGCAAATGAGGCTTTGGAAGCTTATGAAAATCAGGGCCATTACCACAAAGAGCTCAGGATCAGACTCAAATCAGGATACCCTAGAAACACATCTAAAAGAAGTCAGTTTTAAAACAAGGAACAAACAGCAAGAGGGGCAAGAAATAAAGAAGAAAGAGAGAAGAAATTCTGTGACATTGCTAAGCTAAGGGAGGGAGGAGCCGGTGCTAGAGAGGTGCAGGAATGGTCCTGCCTTGAGAGAAAACAGGGCCCCAGGTGTGAAGGAGAAGAAGGAACTGATAGAAAATTGATACTGGTCTTTTCTAGGCTAGAAGAGACAGCTGCTGATAAAGATGGTGGCAAAAGTAAAAGGAGAAATGTCTATAATTTTGCTCTGTTTCCCTAGTTAGCTACATGTTGTTCATGAATTAAGAATCCAAGGACAGGAAACCCTCTAGAAATATAGCAACCAGGCAGAGTGCTGTTCGGGAGTTCAAAAGAAGGAGATGTGAGGAATTAATTTTGGATCTGGTGTGAATGATCCAGTTTAAGAAGTAGTTTTGCATTTTGTTGTAATGTTAAGTACTGTCACTGCTAGTGGTTTACTCTTTTTGGAGTTTTATTTGTCCGTTTACCCCCCACTGTAGTCATCTGTGTCCAAACACAACCATGTGCATCCAGATTTGAAGAGTATTATCAAATCATCGTTTTAAGGATGCTGGTTGTGATGGGAATCCGAAATGCAGAATTTGCAGTGTCACTGAACTCATCCTTTTTTCATCTGATCCCCAGGACTGATTTGGAAATGACACAATAATTGAAAAACTAGATTCATGAAATGCACCCATGCAACTTCCTGATTTCCACTCATGTGATTGAAATGTGGTGATTATTAGAAGAAAAAAAAACAACCCCCCCAAAAAAACCCCAAAAGATGTTTCCATTGCACACAGTCTTTTACCAGCTGTATATGCTTTACCTGGGATTCGAAGGTTGAGTCAGTGTCTTTTTGCCTTGACCTTGTCACAAGCAAGAGAGATTCTGCAATATGAGTGTGAAAGATGGGTGAAGAGTCATTGAATCTGTGATTTAAGTGAAGAAGTTCTAGCTTTTCCAGGCTCTGTCCCAGGGGCCAGTGCAGAAGTGACCCATCAGGACATGATAGATTGATGTATAAGAAAAGCAGAATTAATCTTGTTCTCTCTTTTTCTTCCCCTATATCCCATGGCTGTGCTGGGTTCACAAGGTTAGCAAACTAGAATATGTTTGTGTTGAGGAGAGGAGCAGGCATGACTAAGGGACACACGGGAGCGAATTCGGGCAGGAAGAAGTTGCTGTTTTTAGACAGCTGCTTTTCTGACTGAGTGCACTTGAAGCACAGATCAAGTCAGCCGTCCTGCAAGAGGTTCAGAGGAGGTTAGGTAAGATACCGTCACAGATCCAAAGCTGCAGCAGCTCTTCTACCTTGGCCAGAGGAAAGGAATGTGTTCTGCTCTAGATACAATTTGGAAAGGTGAGTGCAGCGTCCCAGACTTACTCTCTTGTTAATACTGTAGCTTGCCCACGTGCTACCATCATTAAACTGAAGTCATGGGCATCTCAGATCCGCTGCAGGTCAGGTATTTTCTGATGTGGTTCGTGTGTTACTCAGAACAACGGTGACGGCAAGAGCTTGAAACATGTTCTCCGTGCATTAAATTTTGATGGAGAAGAAGGAAGGTGGGGGATCTGCCCAACTTTCCCTCTGTGTCATGCAACAACATAGTGCTCCTAAAACAAGAACTGTAAGATACTTCACTTAACACTGGATTTACTTCTGTGTTGTGCACTTACATCCTTACTGTAGATACAGCATGGCCTTGAATGAGTTCCCATCATGCCGTCAAGTCTGGTTATTTTCCTGTCAGGTCTTGCTGTGGCTCCTGCATATGTGATTCTTTTGAATTGTCTTCTTACCTTGTTTTTATAAGTTAATGGTATAGGGGCAAGGAAAAAAAGAAAAAAAGCGTGGTACTTACGGGAAGACAGTTTGCATACACCTTGTTGGCAGGGCTGACTGCAACACAGTCGAGACAGATTAGCACACCACTGCCTGCCTAAAACAAATAAACACCAGCTGTTTATCAGACAGGGCTCAGCTTTCTCCAGGAGGAGGTAAACAGATTTATGCAGATGAATCTCCCAGGTGCCCTTGCAGCACAGCAACTTTCATGGCTACTCGGCCTTCCTTATGAGTTACAGCCAGGACAGACGAGCAAAGAGATGCAAGGTTAGCACAATAACACAGCAATTTGCACAGTGCCAGGGCTATTTGTCATCACTTTATGTTTAAAGACCATATTTAATAGTAATGTAGAATTAATCATAGCGCTGATCTCACTGTGAATGGAAGAATTTGATGCAAACTTCAGTATTTTAGGCTTACAGAATGTGAAAAAGCAATTTATTATAACTCACTTATTATTCCTTTTGGGCTTAAAATACTGTGAAGCAAAATTTATGGCCATTGGAGTCAAGAGAAATTGTGATCAGCAAAAGGACTTTTCCGACTCTACATTAAGATTGTCCAGTTGCTGTCAAACTGTTTAACTTCATGAAACCCTTTTTTTTTTATAAACCAATGCAAGTGTACTTTAAATCTAGCAGTGCTACTGAGTCCACTACCTCAAAAGGATTACTCCTCCCTCAATTCAACTCCGTCTACCACAATATCTCCTTTAATTCTTCACATAAATTTTCCATGAAACTTCTCAGGTGACCCTAACAACTTGCTGCGAAATCTGGTCTTGAAGACAGATGGGATATTATTTTGGTAATGTAGACATAATTACACAATCTGGCTGCTAGTTCTCAGAAATGTCTGATCGTTTATGAAGTTGTTGTTGGGAGGAAAAATTGGTAGCTGAAAATTTTGGGTGAGACCCTGGGGAGTTCAGGAAGAGAAGTTTGCTGCGGTTCTCATGGTGTTACCACTTACTCATCAGAAGTGTAAATAATCTGAAATGGTATTGCTGATTATTTTGAGAGAGTTTCCTTTTTAACTTTATCTCACACCAAATGAGGCAATTGGGTTGCAGTTGCTACATTTCTGTTGGGATTTTGATATTTTTTTTTTTTTTTCAGTGTCCTTGGGCTCCTCTTAATACAAGATCATTTCCCTGCAGCTTTCTTGACTGCTCCTATTCAGGAGACCATGAAAGCAAATGCGTGGTTTGTCAATACAGTAAATCCTAGGTACTGTAGTGATGAGTGCTATAGAAATACTTGCCAAGAGAAAGAGGAAAAAACCCTTTTTCTCTACTCTATGAAGTAAATTGATGCCATTTGAGCTTTTCTTAGATTAGGACTTTCCTCACCTAAGTGCGTCACTTAACATTTCAACGCATAATATTTCAGATTTCTCAAGGTACTCCTTAAACACTCAACTAAACCAGGTGGAGAAGGCAAAGACCACATGTGATTTGTTCTCCCTGGCTGTCACTGCAGAGTTAAAACCAAAGTCATTTGGGTGTGCCTACCATCCTGTGCCTTACTGGTACCAATATTATTAATATTGGTAACTAATGATTTTCAGTCTATTGAACAATTAATAAAAAGGTCAACGGGCATTCTCTCTAGAGGCATTGTTCATTACAAGGCCCATTGCTTATGCAATCTTGCAGCATCCATCCTCCTGAACAAGCAAAAAGGGCCAGAGATGGTAGCTCCTTAAACCAGCCTGTGAGTTCCTAATTAAAAATCTTGATTGTGTGAAAGCCATTAGGATATTAATCCTCCAATCCATTGGCTTTTTGAAGAATTAAGTGGTGTCTATGTTGTTGTGGGGCATGTGCTCCCTCTGGTTGCTACAGGTGCCTACTCGAGTGCCTGGGTGGTAGGAGCTGATGGAAGATTGTGAGTGCTGCTAGTGATGTTTCCCTGCAGATAGATTGAACTTTGTTAATCACCTCCACCTTCTGCACCCGTAGTGCCCCAAGGGAAATGCAGCTGAGCTAAAGGGTGCATACCTATACGGCTCCTGTGGCACATGGAAGAGATGCAAAAGACTCAAAAGCTGACCAGTTTGTGAGGACAACACTGTCACATATAATGTCTCTGCTTGAGGACATCATCTCTAACGTATCGGCTTTTGCACACTAAGCACTGGAGAAGAGCCTGTAGCTCTCAACGCTCTGCCGTGACCATCAGGTTGAAGCTGGGGGTGGTCTGTGCTACCACAGTTCTCAAGGGAGGCAGTGAGCTCCAGCAAAGGGCAGTTTGGAGAGATGAAGTTTTGGATACTGTGTCTCCAGAAAGTGCTATTGTGGCTGTGCATCTCTGCTTCCAGGCATTAAAAAAGCCACTTTGTGTTGCCAGAAGGCCTGTATGGGTTCTGTGATGCCAGAAAGGTGCTTAAAGGGTTGGCAGCAAGTTGTTGTGCCTTAATGTTGTCCCCTAAAGAGAGTATGGAGCCCCCAGGCTCTCCCAGTGACCAGTAGCATTTAATCTTGATGCAGCATTTGTGGATATCCTGCTAGTTGCTTATCTACCCTTGCCTAGTACCTGGGTAGATCTAGCCTGTATAAATGACCCTGTTAGCTGAGCAGACCAATCTTCATAGGCCTCTGTACCTTTGTTAAATTATTAGCTATTGCTCATTTGATTCTTTCTGAAACCTCAGTCACTATTCCCTGTCAGTCCTCACCGTCCTAAACGTCAGTGGAAAGGATCATTGAAACTAATGGGTTCAGTTTGTCTGTTGTGCCAGTGACTTTATCCTGGGATGACCTTGTTTCTGCAGAAACAGTCGCATAGGAGGTGGCTGTGGGGTCAGGGTCTTGCTGTGGGGCAGCGCTCTGCACTTCCAACCAGCTCCTGCTCATGCCCTAAGGGGCATGGGGGTCAATCATCCTCCTCCCCTTGGGAACGCTTTGACTTGCCAAGGTTCAGCCTCAAAAATCTGCCTGAGTTTGGGTTTAAACTAATCCCAGTTGAAATGCAAAACTCAACTCGACCTTCTAATCTCGCCTGGCCTGGAATCGGAAGTATGTGACCTTTGCTACTCCTCAGAGGAGATGAATTATTTCCAGAATCCTTCCAAAGAGATTCAGGTCTTTGTAGCAGACTTTGCCCCAAAGGTTGCTCTCCCTGAGGACAAGCTTACTGCAAGCTTGTAGTAAGAATACAGTAAACCTTGAGTACTTTTCTCGCAGATGTTTTGCATAAGACTAGCTCCATCCCAGGGATGGCTGTGTTCCGTGGGTGGGTAAAAAGATCCCTGTAGATAATTTTGCAAAGCAATTTCAGATCCTTTGCAGCTTGCTAGAAAATTGAATTAGTTGTTTTCCATTCCCTGAATTAACCCTGATTCATTCTTCCCTCAACCCTCTCCCTCTTCCTCCCCTCCTTCCAACAGATGTCCAGCATATTAAGAGGAGAGACATCGTTTTGAAGAGGGAGCTGGGAGAAGGTGCCTTTGGGAAGGTGTTCTTGGCCGAGTGTTACAACCTCAGCCCCACCAACGACAAAATGCTGGTGGCAGTGAAGGTAAATCCCAAGGGTGAATGACAAAGAGTAGGGCAGGGACTGGCCGGCGAAGCGAGACTGGATGAGCCTGCGTGGGAAAGGGAAGCAGGGGAGGGCTGGGGGCCAGGGGCGGAGATTTATCTGATGCCGGAGATTGTGGTAAATCCACTTAGTCACACAAAGTTTCAGCGTCTCGCTTCAAGGTCGTCTATTCTCACCAGTGCCAAAGCCTCTCTTCCTGACAACGCAGCCAGGAGACAGATGGGGAGGAGAAGCTGGTCTGGAAGTTGTAAGCTCCCGTGCAGCTGCAGCAGTGCGGTGTGGAGCCCACCATCCCTCCGTGAGGGAATGGGGCCCTTCGCTTTCCGGATTTTATCTCTGTGGAACGTGCAGAAGCTGAAACAAAAAAAGGGCCTCAGCAAAAATAAGCACTTAAAAACTAAGCATGACTAACTTATTTGCTGGGATCAATTTGCTGCAAGATGGGCAAAGCAACATGGCTCCACTCCACCCAGCTCCTGCTTGCCTAGCCACAAATTGCTCCTGTTTCAATGATTTTGAGCCAAACAAGTTCAGTTTGGCTTCTGCTGTGCTGTTTGCATCCTCATGAGGGTCCTTGTATGAGCTGTCCTCCATCAGTGTGGCCCTGGGCAGAGGAGACCACTCAGTGCAGAAATGTGCTCTCCTTTCAAGTGGCACCAGTTGGCAGACACACATAGTCTAATCCCTGGGAGTTAATTGATGCCTCTTAACTTCTTGGAAGAAGATCTGCATTTGAACCGATGCTCTACAGAGAGAAAGATTCCAGCACTCTTTTCAGGATGCTGGAGGCATCCAGTTACATGAGAGTTGTTTTAATCATTGGCAGTTCAAGCCTTTTTTTGACTGTGAGCTGCAAGATTGCACCTTTCACCTCTGAGACTGGTTAAAGCTGAGGTAGCACAGCTACCCATATGATTAATTGCCTGATTATATGGCTGGTACCTGCCTATCAGTGTCAGCCATTCCTTATGCAATCCTGTCTCTCAAGTGTCTACTGAGTTTCATTTGCATATAGGCAGAAACAGCATCCGAACTTGTTTCCGTTAATTGCTACTATGAGCTTACATCTCCAGAGTGCCTTTCATCCTGCAAGATCACACAGATCCAGCTTCAGGAGCAGGGCCTCAAAATCTGGCTTCTCGCCAGCTCGGGATGGGGGCAGGGAAAAAATCCCTCTAATTTGGGCCACAGTATAAGTCTTAGTGGGGAAAAAAGGAAAAAAAAAAAAAAAGGCTTTACATATTAAATTGAGATTTGGCTGCATTTCATGAAAATCTCATGCTTCTGACAGAGGCTGAGAACTACCTCCCCAGTCACTGCAGCTCAGGGCAGCAACAGGACGTGCTGATTAGGGCAGCCAAGTCCACAGCCCAGAGTCTGCCTCTGCTCTGCACTCAGGAACTCCCTCCTAGGGCCAAAAGAAGGTGACTGTTACTCAGTTAAATGGCCTCAGATTTCAGCGGATCTGAAGGTTGCAGCCCCACAGATAAGCTGAGCTTTGATGTGATGGCATGGACAAGCTTCCTGGTTTGTTCAACTTGCTTCTAAAAACATCCTGAGAACCGCACAAAAACGATTTTCGGCAAAGAGCGTTGAGGTTACAAAAGCAAGTACTAGAAATGCTGGAGGGGCTGGTATTCAGGGCATGTCCTCCCAACATTTTCTTTTTTTCTTTTCTCAATGGACTGCTTCATTGTGATGATTGCTCCTGTGTCTGAGAGCTCCCTGCATGTCAGTGCAGTTGTTTTCACAGCCTCCCAGCGAGGTGCTGGGGTTGTCTCATTCCCATTTTGCAGAGGGCTGTCGGAGAAGCAGGGAAACTGAGCTAAAACGATCCACTTAAGTGGAGGATGGAGTTACTGACCTGCCTTCCCGGCCCCGTGGACAACAGGTACCAGAGCCATGCTGAGCCCTGCTGCAGCAATAAACGTGCGGCGCTTGTGCAGACCCAATGCTGCGGGAGAGAGGATTTCCTGGGTAGTATTGGAACAACTGACACTTCATTACGACGACTGCAACCCGCAGATGCTGAATGACTTGCCAGACGTCGTGTAGGAATCGTGTGATGGAGGCACAAATGCAACCTACCCCGAACCTTCCTAGGAGAAGCATTTCAGTGGTTTTGCTGAGACATCTCTTTCACCGATCCTGGTCTTCTTCCCCTGTTCTGCCACTTCCAGCTCCTGTTTGCCTCATTTCTAAATGCTTGGCTGTGCAACTTTAGTAATGTGGGGATTTTAATATCTTTTGTGTGTGTGTATGTGTGCGATATTCACAAACTTACAGTCCTAACACCTTGTAGAAATGATTGTGTGTAAAAGGAAAGCCAAATGCACTGCAGCTTGAAATATTACAAGTAACCAAAGGAAAAAGGGGGAGAAAAGAGTGACTGGGGAGGGGACTGTTTTCACAGGGAAAAATAGGGTAACATCAACATTATGAAGAAGTGAAATGACTAAAAGTAATTGGGTGGCTGAAATAAGGATGGATGCTTTGCCACCTGCATCGTGTAACTAACATCCATCTAAATATCTCTAGTCAAGCTGTCCCAGAGGACACAGAATTAAAATAAAATTATGCCATGTAACTAGCAGTCTAGGGGCAGAAAGAGGAGATTAGCAGTGTCCTAAGACTTGGGTAAAAACCTCCCAGATCTACTCCAAGGGGAAAAGCAGCTACTCTGGAGGTCTCACTGCTTTGCTGTGTGTGATATTGCACCTGGCAGTGCCATGGACCAGCTGGAGGTGCAGGAACAGTGTGTTTGGTCTCATCCTCTGTGCACACCTTTCTGATGCTTAACATCCCTTTTTGCACTTTAATTGGAGCCTGCACTGTCTGATGCCACCTCTCCCATCTGCATGGGGAGATTCAAGACATAGGGAAAATGAGGCAGATACGTTTGTGTTTAGGTAAGGGGAGAGCTACCTAGTGTCCCCCAGTACTGAGGGGGAACCGGTGCACATCAGATTTAATAGGGGGATAACTGGAACCAGTTGCCTTAAATCTTTTTGACTGCCATTAGGCTGCACAACTAAAGCCAGAACTGATACTAAACATTCCTGGCATGTGGAGAATGGGAAGAGCATAGCTGAGACCCAGCAACTCAAAAACAGAATTGCCTCTTCGTTTCCCTAAATATTGTCAAAGACTGTACAGATTCTCACGGCCGTCTCATCTTGACAAATGTTCTGGATTTCAACTTTTTTACATTCCTTGATAGCCTGGAATGACACCACACTGCTTTCAAACTATCTCTCTGATGCACCTGCACTGTAAAGCATGGACAATCCAGACTCTAACCCTGGGGAACCCTCCCTGATCACCAGCTGCATCCACAGCAACGTCTTGATAGCAGCCCTGCAACACTGGGCTGGTCCATGCAGCCTGGAGCCTGCAAGCTGTCCTGCAATGGCAAAGTGGCGTGCTCAAAGGTAGAAGATGAGATATTCTCAATAAGGATACCAATTTCAGCATCAGTTTGCCAGGGGAGCTGTTATAAACAGCAGGGAGTGAAAACATGATTTTAAAAATTATGAGAAAAGACTTGACAATGTCCTTCTTCAGAGGCAGTTTGAAAAATCCAGACAATAACTGCACAGCCAGGCAAATCCATCTTCTGAATAAAGGCAGTGTAGTCAGCTATTTCAAAATAAAAGACAGATAGCAAGGACTGGCTGGCTCAGGAATTTAATAATAATGAGATATGAAGCCATTCACTCCTAGGTCACCAGTACAAATCCTGCCCAAGCTGGGAATAATTGGAAGCTATTACCCTCTGAGGCATGTTTGCTACTGCCTAGGAAATGAGTTGGGGAACCTGCTGGGCCAGTAACTATATGAACGAAATGCTGAGCTGGTGCCACCAGCACCTACCAGCAGGCCTCCCAGTGTCACTGGGCTGGTGGCAGCAGATCCTCTCCCCTCGCTTCCTCATGAGCTTCTCTGTGATGCTGCAACCTGTTTGATCTGGTGTTGTCCCAACCTGAGCCCAGTGTGTGTGTGTCTGTGTCCCTTCTTCTAGGCGCTGAAAGACCCCACCTTGGCAGCCCGTAAGGATTTCCAGAGGGAGGCAGAGCTGCTCACCAACCTGCAGCATGAACACATTGTCAAGTTTTATGGCGTGTGTGGTGACGGTGACCCACTCATCATGGTCTTCGAGTACATGAAGCATGGTGACCTGAACAAGTTCCTGAGGTATGTGTGAACGAGGGCACGGGAGATGCTGTACAGCTGTTTCACAGCCTTGTTGTGGCCTGCTAGAGATCTGTAGTGCGCCAGTGACACCATTACAGCAGGGATGTTGGTGGGCTGAGTAATGGGAGCCGGTTGTTCCAAGGACAGCTTGTAGGAATGATGGTTCTTGCCAGGTTTGGTCCTTTATTAGTCCTACCCCAACGTTGCCTCTTAGGTAGTCCCAAGGATGGTCCCTGTGAGCTATGGAAAACAGACTTCCCCTACCTCAACAAGTTTGAAGCTGCAGGAGGCATGGCTGCAATCCCTCTCTGCCCTTTGGGGATAGAAGGACGTGAAGTCACTGCTGTGAGCAGTTCCAAGTCCTGTATATCCAGCAAAGATATGCCCTGCTGAAGCAGGAAGGCCGCTGGTCATCACTCCCCGTGTCACCCAGCTCCTGATTCGATAGCACAAGAACCAAAATATTCCTTTGAGAAACTTGCTGGAGTCCTTGGTCTGATTGGTATCCTGGGCATTTACTGATCTCTAGTTCTCATTCCTATATTCAGAAAAGACTTGATAAATGTTTGAGGGGCCTCAGCTGATGCCTGTGAAGTCCATCTCTGGTCCTTGCTCCCTAAGCTTCATCAGACAGAGATCCTGACTGAGATACAAAATATTCTAACCTGTGGTACCACTCAAGAATCTAGGCAAGGCTTGACGAAGTGCCCTAATTGCCTTCCCTGCCTCTGGAGAGATGCAGATTGCTGGAGGCCCCTCCTCCCCCCAGCCATCATTCAACCATTTCATCAGCATGAGACAGATCATTTGTGTGCCCTGAATCTGCCAGCAGTGAGGGGCAGGGAGCAACTGTGGGAGAATGTTTGTGGTGCCGTTCTCCCACAGTACAGAAATTATGCTCGGAAACCTGCGTGCAAGTGGAGTGGTACTTACCTCTTGAAATAATTAGTAGTTTTATTTCCCAGTACTTAGAAAATTGGACCCTTGATATTTTCCTGTTTTGACTGCTAAGTATGAACATGATTGCAGCAGGAACAAGAAGCTTGAGCACAGCAGGTCTAGATCTGGGGTTAGGATACACTCAGTGATTATTTTTCCACCATCACAGTCAGTTTCTGACCAGGAAACGCAGGTCCTTCCCTGAGGTTTTCATTTCTAAGCAATCACCTACAACTGAAGAGCTATGGGGAAGGACTCCAGAGGTTTCTTCTTTCCTCTGCCAAGCAGGGCCAACCTGTCTGCAGTTCCTTTGGGGCGTTTACAGGGCAGTTGAGCTGGGAGCATCTCTGCAATGTTTTCCTTCCTCATTTTGGCATAGTTGTGGGTAGATGCAGTATGATTTTATAGCTCAGTTCCTGTCTTAGGCTTGAGTACATCCTTGGCAAGGTAGGATGAATGTAGCATTAGCTTTGCAGAACTCCTCAGCCCCATGTTCAATGGGGAACAGCTTTGGTTACCCTAGGACTCTCTTGTGGACCCATGTGTGCAGGGGCTCAGCAACCTCCCAGCAGCAGTGGATTGAACTCTGCTTACCGGCATGAAACCCTACTTTGGGCTGAAATGGTGTTTTAGCACAGACTGGAGATGCAGTTTTAAGGACAGTGCCTCAGCCTTGTGTCTGGAGGAAGGCAGTCTAAAAAGAGCATGAGAGACCGTGTTCTTGATGTACTTCACAAGCAAGAGCAGAAAATTGACCCATCTCTTTTCCTAGCAGAACCAGCAACCTTGTTCTCCTTAGAGGAGGTAGACATTACAGCTGAGGCAGACCCCTCCTTCGCTTCCCTAGTTCATCTCCCAAACACTATAGCCCTAAACAGGCTCTCACTGTCTCAGATGTCTCGTGCCCACTGCCATTCCTTCATGGAGTTGCTTCACGCAGCAGTGCACTGCTAAGGCTGATATCATACTGGAACCATGGATTCCCTCATGCCCCTGTGTCCCAACCCTGCCTTGGGACATGTCTGAGAAACACTCCTGTCCTGGGAGGCCAAGGCATATTCTGGTGTCACTGGAGAAGAAAGCTCATTATTGTATCGTCTTGACCTTTATGAAGAAAAAGAAACTTTCCAGATATGTGGTCCCTGAGATTGCAGCCTCTCATCTTCCAGCTGCATTTAGCTGCCAGCTTCTCCTTCTCATGCAGCTATGGACTGAACAGCTACAAGCTCTCTTTGCTGCATGTTGGCGTGTGATAGGCAGTGAAATCCCTTTGTGTCCCAAAGGAAGCTGACTTTTGAGACAAAGGAGCTTACACCCAGCAAACAAGAACTCAAAATGCCTGGAGGGGCATATGGAAAGAGAGTTTCAGATTCATTTGTCAGGTCAGCTTCTGCTCGTGGGAGACTCAGGGACGGGAGCTGCAAGGGGTTTGGAGAAGATGGGTGGTGAAGTAGTGCTTGGCATCCCTCAGCAAGCAGCGGTTTTTACTGTTGCATGATTCACCCAGCCCACAGCACGAGACAGTTGCTCCCAAGAACTGGATCCCAGAGATGCTAGGAGTCTGTAAGAGATGCTCAGATGGACTGTTCCCAGTTTAACTGCAGAAATCGGAAAAGCAGTAAAATAGAAGAGGCTCACTTTAGACCCAGTTTCCTAGAGAAAAGCACAATAAATTCCCCTAAGTATTGTTAGACCTCTGTGTGCTTCCCAGGGAAGAGAGAGAATTTTACTGGTCTGTAAAATGAACTGGGGAAGCACTGGGATCGACATGTCCAGCTGGATTAGAGGTGGTGTGTATTGGGATGGTTCTACCTGCCTCCCAGGGCCCCTGTACTTAAGACCATTGCTGGGGGTGCAACAACTTACCTTGCTGTCTGCACCAGGGGAGACCACGATCCTGGTGTCCTGCCTAATAGGAAAGGGAAAGTGAAAAGATCTTGTCTTGGAGAACTACAGGCGTTGCTCTCCAGGGACAATGGCATTCCGAGGGCAGGTGTAGACAGAGGCTGGAGACTGCCCACAGGTTGTGTGCGTGGCAAGGCTGGGTGCTCCCCGGCACACAGACCCGCTGCTCGGGGCTCTGCAGTGCTCCCTGGCACACAGACCCGCTGCTAGGGGCTCTGCAGCAGCCGCCTTCCCTCTCTGCTCACCGAGTACCTCCCTCACTTCCTCACTATCCTTCTGTCACTGGTTTTCTAGATTTTGTTTTCTGTCTGTGACTGACAGCAGCAAATTTGGAGTAGGGATGTTTGCATGTTGCTGTTGCAGACCCTCTTTGGAGAATACAGTAAGTTGTTGCCGTTTCCTGTTAACTCAGGCAATAGATTTTGTTAGAAAAGCTGCAGGGTTCTGAGGTTTTTGTGTCAGCCTTGCTGGTGAAGCAGCCCCACAGTCAGACCACCTTGGGATAGAAGGAAGACTTTCAACAGAGAAAGCCAGAAGGGTGATTTTCTTCCCCACGTTGAGAAAAGCCTCCATCGCTCCATAATGGAAAAAAAACAACTTGTAAGACTTCTTTGACCCAGGATCCACCCAATTTTATGGCCTCTCTGTGAAGCTGAACTAAACTCCTTTCCCCAGGCTAAAATGGACAGACCCTTCTCATGTTCCCTGTAGGTGTCTTGACAAAACTAAATGTACTAGCATCCTTCCTGCTAATCTCATAAATGTGTTGGTACTTCTTTCTTCTGGACTATAAGCGTGTGGGATGGAGAAAGAGAGGGAGGGAAGCATATGTACTATATAGGACATACTGAGATGTGTCCTATATAGTAGGATGTACAAAGAGCCAGTGAAATAAAGGTGATGACTGACCATTTTTTAAACATCACCTGCTCCCTTCAGACACAGACATTTCTTTGGGGACCATTATTGTATTCGAGAAAGGTGGCAGTAAAGAAATAGTAATATATGCTTCACTTCTCACCTAGGAATGTTTACCTTTGATGACAACAGGTATCAGCCGCAGCTAAATATGGTGTAACTGTCAGGCATGACTGACACAAACTGTCCAGTGCAGTTTTAGAACCTATTGTTTGTCCTGCTTTGCTGTTTTTAGCTAACCCGCTCAGTCCCAGCTCAGCTTCACCTGCTGTCGACACCACCAGGTGATTTCCTGGTGTAAACCCGTCTGTGGGCTGTTTAAATAAGACATCAACCAGTCATTTCTGCATGCACTCTTCTGCAGCTCCTCCTTGCCCTCAGCAGTTCTTCCAGTGTGCCGCTGCTCCCACCAAGCCCACGAGTGCCTCTGGCAGCCCCAGCCCTGCCACCTGCTGTGCTGCTCCCAGCCAGCTCATTCCACATTCACTGCAGCATCAACCACTCATGGCTCCCAAAAAACACTCCTGGCTGCTCAGGACTCATTTCTGGAGTTGCTCGCCTCTTCCAGCTGTCCTTTCTACCAGGAGGGGACATTCAGAGCCGTATTTTCAGTGGTAGGGCAGCAGGAGGTAGCTGAAGAACGGGTCATTTGGAAAACTATTGATTGAACCCCACATACTTGGATGCTAATTACTTTGGTGCACCTACAAGCCCAACAGAGCAATTAGGGAACGGAGACAAAGGAGGGTAACGTTTTGGATCATGTTGTGGGTTGTTCAGTCCCGTGTCAAGAAGGAGGAAAGTCTCTGTATGTGCGGTTTCAATTTGCTGTCTCTCTGTGGGTTTACTGCTGATGACAGGGGTGAAATGCCAAGAATCATTTCAAAGAGAACATTATGAAAGCGTCAGAGGAAATGCTGTTCTGTATCTTAGTCACAAGGAGGAAGGTCACAATAAAATCTCTTGATTTTCCCTAAATATGAGTACTTTTGTTATTCCACCTTCAGACAGGCTACCACAGGGTGAGCTCTACCAGGGGAAGAAACTTCACAGAGGGAGCACAGAAAAGACAGGCTTGATACAGAGTGAGGAAGGGGACTAAAAAGAGGACAGGATAGGAATGAGACTGACCTTAAGTCCTGCATTTACAATGCATTTGTTTCAGCAAAACATTTCCTTTTGTTGCCCAGGGTGTTCTCTGCACCTGCTGACATCTAGATGTCACCTGCGCTTGTGCCTGCCCAGTTCACAGTACCTGTGTTACCCCTGGGATAGCTCTGGGTATAAAATAGGTCTTCCACATATGAAGCTGCTGGTGTTTCTCTGAAACCTTTTCTGTAATCTCTGGCTGTATTTATATCAATCAGGGGCAGTTGTTTGGTGATACGGTGTTTGGTGGAAATAGAGGAGGCTGTTCGGAATTAGTAACGAGACTAGGTGGCAAGAATATGGCTATGGAAGAAAAGAGGGTGATACCTCTGCTTCTAGGAAGGTTTCCAAGGTGTAAGAATTAACTGGAGCTAATGTAACTATCTGGGGGCTTACTGCACTACTCTTATATGCTTATATGCTATATGCACTAGTCTTGCATAGGTTTTTGCCAGAGCAGAATGCCCATGTTGCATCAAGCCAATGGTCCCTCTGTCCCGGCAGTCTGTCTCCACCTGTGTCAATAAAGGGTTGTTTGCAGTAGAGCAAAGATAGGTCAAGGATGTATGGCACCCACTCACCCACCTAATGTTCCCCCAACTTCTGTTCTCTTAAGCTTTTCTTTTTTTCTTTTCACTGGAGCTGTGTGTACATCCTCACAGTGAAGAGCTGGGAGCTAGTCCCTGCTCCAGCAAGAACAGCGACCGTGTGGGATTCCTATCTCCTGGTCACTTTTGAGACCCAACTCTATGCTTTTTGCTTCTTCCTCCCTATAGGGCACATGGCCCAGACGCTATGATCCTCGTGGATGGGCAGCCTCGACAAGCCAAAGGGGAGCTAGGGCTATCCCAGATGCTCCACATCGCTAGCCAGATCGCCTCTGGAATGGTGTACCTTGCCTCCCAGCACTTTGTCCATAGAGACCTGGCCACCAGGAACTGCTTGGTCGGAGCCAACCTACTGGTGAAGATTGGAGACTTTGGGATGTCAAGAGATGTCTACAGCACTGATTACTACAGGGTAAGGCAGCTCCAGCAGCAGTCTGATGCTCAGAGCAAAGGGAGACTAGGAATTGTTACCGTATATCAGTTTTTGGAGCTCTTGGGCTCACTCATTTGGTTGTTCCCTCGTTGAAACACGCACACAGATGTTGATCAGGCATCCCTGAACTACTGTCTTTATTCCTTTTCAGTCCTGGGCATGCTTGTAGTTCAGACGTTCATGCAGATGCCTACACGCAGCTCTCTGCCATACCCCAGCACACAGTCACATGTTTTGGGATGGCTCTGAAGTCATTCCATTCTTCCTTCCTTCCTATTTTTTCTCCCTCTTTTTTGAAGACATTGATAAATTAAAGACTACAGGCTGTGACCTCTGGTGTTAGATTAAAGAAACTTAATACAGGGACTTAGAGAAAAGGCAACTGAAAGACTGACTGATAAGTGCATAAAATATGGAAGAGGAAATAATAGGCAATTTAGGTTCAACCTCAAAACACTTTTTTTTCTAGCAGGGTCATCATTTAGACAATGGAATAATTTGCCAGAGCTAGGTTGCTGAGGGCCTGTCATTAAACAAGCTCAGGAAGCAACTAGATAAAAAAAGCCTGGGTTTAGTGCAGAGGCTAATCCTGCACTGGTCTCTGGGGATGGACTCAATGAGTCAGGAATGCCTTCCCAGACTTCTCTGCTGCAATTTGTGCCTACACTGTCCCCTTGTCTTGCCCACTCCTTTTGTACCTGTCTGCACTGCCCTATCTGCCCAGGATGGCAGCCTCCCTGGGGGGACAGCGTGTGTCTCACCCTTCCTCAGCTACAGAAGAAGCTGTGATGTGCGAAGCATTTGAGGGACGATGGAGCAGACATTTGTCACTGGGCCATCCACCAGCAGGGAAGGGCTTTCCAGCCTAAGGAGCAGTGGTTTCTAGCCTGATGCTTGGACTAAGGCTGGTTTATTTCTGGTTACAACATGGATGTTTGGCTTTGAGGATGATTTCTATCGACTACCTGAGAAAGGTATGGTCTTGATCTGATTCAGAACCTTTATTTTTTCTGTCATAGGCAATTGCCAAGTGGAGTTACTGTGTTGGGGAGGAGGAAAAAGGTGATCAGATTTCTGTTGAAACATAGATCACCTCTCCCAGCCCAGAACATTGGCTTATCACTAAGTTTGATTACCAGTGAGGGAAACCATCTTCACTGTGCAGCACAAAAGCCCAATGTTCGGAAGAGGTCTCGGTGCAGTTACTGGGCAGTGATGAGGCAAGAGAGGTGGCTACGGTCCCACCACTGCTGAAACTTCATGAGGCAATGAGTAGGAAAGAGGAGAGCCCAGAGAGGATGAGAAGCAGCCCATGTGATTACCCACATTTTTGCCTGCCTCCTTTACTTCAGCTGTGTTAGACCTACCCCAACCACAGTCAGTGTCACACCACTTGGGACAATCCCAACCAAGACTGCTCCTGCAGCACCAAGAGCTCTCTATGCAATGGGAGAATTTTCTGCTATTGATATGTGAAGGTCAGAAGGGCCCCAAAAATTGAGAATTGGGAGGATCTCCACAGACCAGTTCATTGTTGTGGGATTTTTTGTCTTCTCTGTAGTGGTGTCCTGTAGACCTCATCCTGTCTGTGCAAAATGCTTTGCTGAGGACTGCTCCATGCTATCTCGTGCGGTGTCATAAGGCTTTTTAGTGAACTTTTCTCTGCTGACATCAATCGCCATGTATGACCAAAGTCGTAACTAGTTATCACATGTTTACCAGATCAAGAGCTGAGCTTCAGACCAGGACAGCCTTTTGTTCTTAGTTGATTTTTCTTTCTCTGTTTTCACTGACTTTTGGTACTTTTAAAACTCTCGATCCGTAAGTCCATGCTCTGCGTGCATGGAGCCCTTTTCTCTGTCACAGTCCAAAGAAGGGTCCTAGCAAAGTAAGGGTCTGGTTGCCAATATTTACATTGATGGTGTGAGGGGCAGAGGGTTCACATGACTTGCCAAAGGCGGGGCTCAGTGGCAGAGCTGGGAAGCCCATCCAGGCCATATATTCCCCACAACAAAGTGCAGAAGTTCAGGGTCCAAATGTCCTTCATCCCTCCTCCAGCCACAGCCTAACCGCACTCCTCTCAGCATATGAGAATCCAGATAGATTCCTTTCTCAATCTCCTTCTCCAATCACTACCTTCTGGGACATGTTTATCAGGAGAGCACATGGAGCTGATTATTCACCCTTCTGAACTGGTGTCAGCCTTGCTTTCTCTGACCTGGGAAATCTATTTGGTTTCTATGTGGCAACCTGCACTTCTAAGTTGCCTACAAACAAGAGTAGTCAACCCTTTGAACTGAAACCTGCTTGTGACGCTAATGAAGCCACATGGGGCTTATGTGAATTGGCTGTATTAGACCTGACTTTAACTGTGGTAAGAAGAAGCATTCACTTTCTCCTGCAAACACAGGTGAGAAAACAATATAGCTTCACAAGACTTGTGCTCTGTCTTCCTCACAGTTTTAATTCCTAACATCTCATGCATGAAAACCAGCTCTCCAAGGCTCCTGAGACAATCCTTTTGAGTACACAGACCTATCATAAAATTCACTAAGGTGCCCAAGTGAGGGCTTTTAATGGATGAGCTCAAGTGTGAGAACCAAACTGTTCCTGGGTCTCACCTATGAAAGGTGGAGATGTGACTGAACAGCTGAACTTTGAAACATTTTAGTGCTGTCCCTGGTCACATCTACAACCTGCCTGGTAAAATTCCCAACTCCAATTCTCAGAGTTTGTGCACAGCAGCTCTCCCTTGTCAACAGCCTGCCATTCCCACCAGTAAGACCTGGAGCAAAGTTCTGCTTCAGGAGGTTTCTGAAAAGTATTGCTTGGTGTGTCCAAGCTGCAGCCTGAGGAGAATAAGGCAATGTGTCATTTTCTGGGAACACAGTGAGGGATTCCACCTCAAAGCTGACACAAAGTGGCAGGTCTGGAGCTGTCTGCAGGCAGACTCACATCAGTGCACTGGGTTCCCGTGTTTGCTCCTGCCCAGGCCCCACGAGCGTGGATAACTGGGCATATGGATATGTGAACGTGTTCCAGGCTGGGGATTAGCTCCTAGCCATTTCCTTTCTTTCCCATTTTTAATCTTTTAAAACAAAGAAAGAACACCATCTGGCTCCTGCATTTGTGGGATACAGAAGTGCTTTAACAAAGGTGAACCACTTAATTTCCTGTTACACATTTGGATACAGAAAACAAACATTTGCGTAACAAAAGCAGCAGAGATTCTTGTTTCCCCTCTCCGCAAGGCTCTCCGTGTTCTGCCTGAAGACAGATGCGTCCTTTTCCTTGTGCATCACAGAGCGATCCCGTCAGCTGTTGCCTTTAAACCTTCTTTCAACCAGAGAGGATGGAGAGAAGATGGTTGTGGAGGTGTAGGTGGTGGGGAGAAGTGAAACAGCATCTGACTAGAAAGCAGAGGAAAGTGGAGGGACTGGGGAGATGGGGGGAAGTATCCCAGCTTCTGTGTGAAGAGTAAAGGCGGGGATGCTGAAGAAGCATTCCTGTGATGTGTTGTGTAATGTGCTGTGCAATCTTTGGTTTGGGTCTCTGTGGGACGGCAGGGTGGAATGTATCTATATTGGAGAGAAAAGATTTGGGCGGATTTCATTTTCCTTGTTGTTTTCTTTAAAAAAATGTGTGAGTAGGCTATTTTTTTAGGTATGACTCAGGACTGTGACAGCAGGTGGTGGGACGCTGCAGGTCAGGGACACTGTGCTTCAGCCAAGCTGAGTGTGGCGTGGAGACTGCAGCAAATCAGGCACATGGTGCCTGCCCAGTGCTGCCTGGAGAGCTGGAGGCTGTCACAGTGGCTCAGAGGGATTGTCCAGAGCTCAGAGCATCACCAGGACTGGGTTTAGGACCCGCAGTTGCTCTTTCATCCAGTAGACTAGGGTTTGATTGCTCACAGAGCCTTTCTGTGGCTCTGAACAAACCTGTGCTCCAGTAAAATCCAGATAATTTTCATTATGTCACCCAAAATACATAATTCAATTCCAAAACAAAATGATGTGGCAGCTGCCCAGGGAAAGGGCAGTATTTCTTCATCTATAGACGAAACCACAGTCTTAAATCGTAGTCAACAGTCCTTTATAACTTCTAAGGCAATATCCTGACATGGGTGGGACATCAGCAGTGAAGACACATGTCGAGTAGAGGAAGGATTTATGTAGCCGTTAAACCTAATTAAGACATCCCTCTGTTGAGATCTCCTACGTCCTACTCTTTGGCATCCTGCCCTAAACCCTCAGCTTGTCTTGAAACCTCTTGGGGATTTAGCTCCATCCTTTTCCAGAGGTCTGTCCTGAGTGTTCTCCTGGTTGCAGTTCATCACGCAGAGGACACTTGCTTTTCCGAAAAAAAAGAAAAAAAAGACACATACAGGATTTTCAAAGGACTCTGAAAATATGTTTCTGTTTCTGTGTCCTCACCACTCTAGAGCATTGTTTGGTTTTGGGAGAGACAAAGTTCACAGGAAGAAGTAATGTCTTTTGATAGACCATAAGATTCTGTTGGAGGAGGAAAAAAAGAATGAATTTTAGACATACAAGCGCTCTCTGAACTTTGTTTTTCTTAAAGTAGTATCAGTTGATTTAATAAAACATTAATATATCTTCCTATGAACCTTGGCTCTCACATCTTTAGGCTGTTGGAACCAAAACAACGTTTCTGCTATGACTTTGGCCTGAGGTCAGGGTTCTTTAAAAAGTCTAGGATCCCTCTGGCAGATGCTTACTGTTCTGAAGCATGAAGGTTTACTGTGTAAACATTTTCTTTCTTCTCTTTCTTTAGAATTGCTAGCAAAAAACCCATATTCTTGATAATTGGCACCCATTGTCAAGTTACTTGCTGATGACCATCTCCCATCTAGACCGTCTCTTACTTTAGTTCTCCTCTGGAGTTCAAAATTGTTTTCTTTCTCCCGGGCACAGTCAGTTATTTTTCCAATGAAGTTTCCATGCTAGTAATAGAACACTGAGGTTTAGCAGCTGCCTGGGTCATGCTCCTTTGAAGGCTTATTCAGCATGGTAGATAAGACAGAGAGACAAGCCTTACACTGAAAGTAGGTTTAGTCTGACCCACGCTGCCCTAGACAGAGGGCTTTTTCGTGCAGCTTTGCCAGGGTCCCTTAGTGCCCGTGTGTGCCTGTCGGCTGTACGACACCCGCTTTCATGTCACCTGGTGCTCTTTTTGTTGCTTTGCTGTCTCTCTCATGTTTACAGCATGGGTCATCAATCCCAGCAGAGGGAAACCACTGCCCAGCCCTGTTAGCACCAGAAAGGAGCCCTGCAACGAGCGCACTAGGGCTCTGCACCACTGCCTGTGCAGGTGAAGACCAGCAGGCAGAGGGGAGGAAAACTCCCTCTGAATTTCTGTCTGGGGTATAGTACTGACTCACTTTGGAGGAAGAAGAAAGCTGCCACTCTCAGGTGTTATAGTAAACCTGATGTGTGCCGGCAGGAGTAGACAGCTCTGGCAGAGAACGCTGTCTGAGTGCACGGAACCGGGCTTGCTCTCTGTGCTTCAGTGCTGATGGGTGATGGAAAGCAAGAGCGGTCCCTGAATGTGCTGGCTGTTGTGTGGGATCTTGTGTGGATGGTACAACGTGTGTGCCACGTTCAGCTTCCAGCATCAGTGCAATTTCCAGTGCTGAAGTGTTGTGCAGATGCTAAGCAGCTGAGCATCACCCTTTGTCTCTTCTGTGCCTTCTGAGGTGAAAAATATAATGTGCTACTCTCTCTTCAGCCTTTCTGCTTGAGTGTTGCAAAGGTTTCTGTAAATAGATGTTCCACTACAGAAAGGACTTAGGAGTAAAAAGAACTTTAATTTTCTCCTGTACTAATTGTGATCCTGGAGAACATATCTTGCTTGTCGTACTGACATAAGTAAGGGCAAAAACGTCTCATAGTGACCTAAAGATGTGACCTGGAGAACCCTAGTGCTGATACAGATGGGCAAGCCAGGCAGACCCGTACTCTCGCAATGTGCAGCAGCCCGTATCTGCTGTGGAAAGTATTATATGCCCTTCTCAGCATCTGTTTACCCCATGTGTCCCATCACTCCAACCCCTGATTTGTTATTTCTTTCCTTGTTTTCGTCGCCATCGTTCCCCGTGGATGACACCTGTATGCCCTATGAGGTGTGGATGGCTCATGCCATGGTGCCTCACAACCACACTGAGTGATGGTTTGGGGGAAAAAGAAAAAATTTCCCCTTGACTTGCAGCAGGATTGGAAATAGGAGATGAGGGAACCGCTCAATGTGGATGTGTGGAATAAGTGTCTCTGTGCCTGTCCTGGTGTGTTCTGCGTGCAGGAAAAGTCAGTGTGATATTGAACGTGCTGGTCTTTGATATCTCTGTGGCTCCTATAAAAACCTCTGCAAATTGAATTTGTGGCATAGTTCCTTATCTCCTGAAAGGAAGAAGTAACGGCATCATCTTGTGTTTTAGCCAGACAATTTTCCTCAACACTTCCCCTTTTCTACACTGAGGGAAAAACAAATGTTGAGTCTCGGTTTTTTGCCCCTCTTCCTCCTGTTTGAATCATTAAGAGCCCTTCACACAAAGCAGCTCAAGTGCAGAAGAATTAATTGGGGAAATTAGGTTGTGTTGTATTTCTGGCATTTTCTCAGAAATGGTAATTGCCCTAATTCTCCACCCTGCCAAGACCTCCACCCACACCCTGTTTTCCCCCTCCCCTTTTCCTCACTGTCTACCTGTCTTTCTCCTGCTTGAGCTGCTGTTTTCATGCTGTTGCCGTTTATTTCTTTTCAGTAATGAGAGGGATGTGGCAGGTGAAGAGCTCTCACAATCTGGTGACATCTTCTTTGAGACACAGGCGCAAAAGAGCAGTTTGGTTTGGAGAAATAAAAACTCCCTGCTACGGTACTTGACCTCCATGCTCAGTTCTTGCCCTGCTCAGGTTATGTTGCTGCTGCATTGCCAGTTATTTGGCTCGAATTTTTTGTTTAATATAGTCACACTATTCACCCAAACACTGACCTCCATGCTTAATCCCTCTGTGTTCCCCCTAAACCACCCAAACCCTCACACAGTTACTGAGAGCTGATCAAACTTAGAATCTGATAGTACCAGGGGTCGTGGTTTTAAATGAAAAGAGGGTAGATTTAGATTAGGTGTAAGGAAGAAGTTCTTCTCTGTGAGGGTGGTGAGACATGAACAGGTTGCCTAGAAAAGTTGTGGAAGCCCCATCCCTGGAAATGTTCAAGGCCAGGTTGGAAGGGGCTTTGAGCAACCTGCTCTAGTGCGAGGTGTCCCTGCCCATGGCAGGGGGGTTGGTACTAGATGATCTTTAACATCCCTTCCAACCCAAACCATTTGATGATTCTCTCTTTTCATCAAAATTTGGCCCCATTCTCAGGCATTTGAATTGAGGCTTTTGCTCTTTCCCATTGTGCTCTTCCATTTGTGGAGGTCACAGATGTAGACAAATAGAGAGGAATTGTTTGTTGTTCAATATTTCCTGACCTAAACCCCCTGATGATATATGTGGCACGTCTAGATCCAACAGAGATGCTACAGAGGGTAGTGAAGTGGTAGAACTCCTTGTCTCAGGAAATGGTAGATGCCAACAGCTGAGATGATAGGTTGAAAAAGTGATTGACCAGAATTGTAAAAGCAAAGTAATATATCAGGAGCTATTAGACACAAAATACCTCCCTGTTTCAGGAGATCTTTGTGCCACTGATTATTGAAGACTGGAAGTTATTGTGGGACGTATGCTGTGGGCTCGTCTGTTTCCGTATTGTCCACTATGCCTCTCTGGCTGAGGTCAGGGTCCCAGCTGACTGGACTTCAGCTGCTCTTAAAAGTTGTACAGGCCGATCTCTGCTTTTGTGGGAGCTGAGGAATTGTACTGGGAGCCACCACTCAGTGCTGGACCCAGGTGAGAGGTAGTGACATCATCCCCAGGAAGTTCAGTTCAGAAAGCTGGGATTGTTTCTTAATGTAGCTAAACTACCTAAGCCTGTTCACTTCTGCTGTGAAAACTTGAGACAGCAAGTCTTGAGACAGCAAGTTTCCTGTAGGCATTACAGGAGCCCTTTCCTTCAAAGCAATTCCTTTCCCGTAAAGTTTAACTAGAGAGGGCAGGAGTCTTTTCCATTTTCAGTGTTCCCTGGGTGCAGCCAACAGATCCAGAGAGGCAAGAGAAGCTACTTGTGATCCTCATCCACCCTTGAGTAGTTTTTTCCACTCCTTGACTGTGAAACTGTTTTTCTGAATTGTCCAAGTGTGGTTCATAAACACCTGCTAGAGGCTGCCTGCATGCAATGTGCTCCCTTCCTCTTGTTGTCCCCACTCTGAACATCCCATTAGCCTGAAAACTGCAAAAGACATGGAAAAGAGCACAGTGCCTAGTTGTGAGCCAGAGAGACTCTCCCAAGGTGGAGATCAATCCAAAATTATGTTCCTCTGTGGTGTCCAGAAACAAGGAAAGATTTTGTACTGAGCAGGCCAGAGAAGCTAATGGTTGCTGGGTTTTACCAAGGTGTCCTGATACACACTGAAGCTAGAACAGAAGGCGGCGGAAAACCATATGCCAGCAGGCATCATTATTCCTGCCCCAGGTGGACCCAGAAACAATGTGTGCTCCTGAGCATACGGAAACAACCTGTTCATGCTCTGGAAGGAGCACTGCCACTTGCTCCCCTCGCACCTTATCTAGGTTGTTGGACCCATTTCCCCACTGCATTCCAGCTGGCTAGTGGCCTCCTGCCTTCCCGCCTGAAGGACCTTGATCTTAGTGCTCCTTCAGGACAGCCCTGAGATCACACATCAATCAGGAAAGGTGGAGAGCATTCCCAAACCTCAGTATGGTCAGGAAAAGAACTGGAGGCAAAGGTATAAGCCAGTTTAGTGGGAGCATGAATAAGTTATGCCTTGCTTCAAGACAAACTGAAGACCTCTGCAGAAAAATTAAGATGTAAATATCTTTATCCTGCTCCTTAATTAAGATGTTTGCATGGAAAGAAACCATTGCTTTTGGTTTTTTCCTCCTGATTCCTCCATGGTCAGAGTTTCTGCAGACTTTCCCCTCCTGAGCCCCTCCCTATTTCATAGTCCTGCCTCTCAGCCACAGCGAGCTTCTCCACACCAGCCGGATGGAGAAAGCCCCTCTTTGCAAGCATCTGTCTTTCATACACAGGCTGTTTAGGGCTGGACTGTCAAAGAGAGCATGTTGAATGTACAATCTAGGGGCAACGATGCACAAAATTGCACACGCACACACAAATAGGAATCTTTTCTCAGTGTGTGTTGAGCTTTGAACACTTAAGTGATTCCACCTCTCTCTTCCCCATCCAATTACGTGGGCAACACATGATAAGGCTGCTAAAGGAATTAGTGAGAGAAATGTTTACAGTGCCTAATCAATATTGTTCTGCTCCCTACAAGGCAACTCCCCCTCTCTGGCCTCAGACATGTTCTCATTTGCCTTCTGAAAACAGAAGTTCACCTTCTCACTATTTGGGCTGTGGTGACCAAGAGGAAAACCAGCAGCATGTCTGCTGAAAATGTTTGTAGTTCCAGAGTTCCTTGCGTTAAATATCAAAACAAACGAAAAAAAGCCAAAACCCACAACAATAAAGATGTGATACAGCCCTGCCAAAACCATGTTTCAGGGTTTTAAAGAGGTTGCTGTGCAGGCCAGAAAGACCTTTTGTCTCTTTCCATTGTATGGCCTTACAGAAATGGCCAGCAACCTTATAAGCAAAGACGCTGGATGATAATTTTTCTGAGCACCACTGAGGCAAGACGCCAGATTTTATGGGCCACTAGACTGATCCGATATAGAAAATCCTGTGTTCCACTGTGGATTCCGAGACCAAATTATCAATTAATATGAAGCATTAAAAAATCCAAATCCCTTTTAGTTCCCTGCAGTCATTAGTGACAAGATACAATATCTATAGCTTGAATGCTTTGCCAGCATCCCCTGGCAGCACGGCAGAAACTCCACTCTTATTTTTTTCCAATACATACAAGGAAAACATATGAGATCAGTGGTTTTTACAGTCAGATTCGGCTGCCTCTTCCTATTTACTTAGATGGAGGAATAAATCAGGTTTGGGTTACTCTCTGGGTTAGTTATTTGTTATTGGAATAAATGCATGGTAATAGATCTGACAGAGGAAGATGTTTCTCTTTCAGCTCTGTTGTTTGAGGTACAATTTGCTTTGTTCTGTTCTATATTATTTTGATGGTTTTATTTCACTGCTGGATGACTTCATTTGCTCTGCTTCTTTCCAATGTCCATACCTCTGCCACAGCTGGCTTTAGGATGCAGCTTTATGCAATAGGTCTCGCTTTTCTTTTTCCCTCCCTGTAATATTGTAGTGCAGAGGCAATTGAAACAACCATCATGAAACGATTTTCTAAGCCTTTCCCCCACCCATATCCTACCTCAACTTTTTGGGAAGGGAGGCGAGTCAGTCATTTGCAGGGCAATTCCCCAAGCAGAATGATCTGTCATCTACATTTAGCAGCTCAGTTTTCACCTCTGGTGCAGGGTGGGAAGGCGCCCAGGGTGATGACTAGCTGGACACACCCTGAGGCCGTATTTTGGTATTCCCAAATAGCTGTCAGCCTGAGCTCCAAAGTAGCACAGCCAGAAGTCTCCCTGCAAACCACCGTAATCACCAACTGCCCTTTCATCTTGGGATTTAGTCTCCTTTTTGTCCCAGTGGAAACACAAACACCTTATTAGAAAGTAAGCAGACCTTGTACCTGTCATTCACTCTTAATTTGCACACTGAGATCCCTATCCTTTCTCCTCCTTCCTGTTCCCCAAATCTTTCCTACTTTGATACATGGGCAAAAGTAGTGCTCTATTTTCTGCTCCATCATTTTGCTTCCCTTGTCCCCTTCTAAGTTTAAGTTTTGCAAGTGCTGGCAGGTTTGTGAGTGATCAGAAGCTGTGGGGTGAGGCTTTTTTTTCCTCCCTGAACCTCCAACAGTACTGATGGGACAAAGACTTTTGGGGAAGCCTGAGGTGATGTACCAGCTGCTTCACTGGGACATTTGGCCAATGACACGCTTAACTCCTAACTAACCTGAGCTTTCTTGAGTAAAGACACCAAGCCTGAGTCTCGTTCTGCTGGCAGAGGCAGGTGGGTCCCTGCACTGTGCCCAAGAAGGCTGGCAAAGGACAAGGAGTAGCATGCTTGAGTACTAGATACAGAGGAACCACTCAAGTCTTCTAAAACTTCTGTCCGGAAAGGGACTTTGGATTCCCCAAGGCATCTGGCTTCACAGTCCAAGGAGAGGTTTCAGGAGGCCAAGCCCCCCTTTACTCTTGCCCTAGCTTGCCCTCCCTCTGAAGCGGTGCAGGTCATGGTATGGGGTGCAAGGTAGTGGTGACCAGGACCAGAGGACCTCACCTGCCCTGTACCCTTGCAGCAAGGATTGTGTGCAGTGTTGGGATGTTGCATCCAGTGAAAGACGTATGATTTGGTTAAAGACATGCCCTTTCCCTTCTTGTCCTCTTGCTTCATTCCCCCCATCCCTCCCTCCCTCTCTCACCCTTCCCTTCTCTTTTGTTTGTCTCCTTCCCTTGTTTTCACTCATTCACTGTCAGGAAGGGCCGCGTCCGAAGGGCCAGTTCAGCGCAGCGTGGCAGCGACAGAGACTGGCACCGCCGGCAGCTGCAACAGTGAGTGGATCTCAACCCGTGGGGCAGCTGGAAGCGGGGGACTTGTGCTGCTTGAGCATGAAATAACACGTGGGTTTGAGTGGCCTTGGGACTAGGTCGGGTTTAGCACATTTGGCAGCAAAGGGGTTCTCGCGTGTGATGGGAACTGCACATGTTTCTGCTATAGCAACTCTCTGGGGCTTGTCAGTGTGGTGAGATAATATGGGATGAACACAAAATTGCTCAGTGCAATCTTCCTCCACGGGTGTTGAGGCTGTGTCTGCACTAGTGGACAGTGTGGGCTGTCCCCTGACTCTGACGGCAGCAAGCGTAGCATGGCTCGCCTCTGAAGCTAAACCACTCCATGCCTCCAAGCAAGGTGGCAGTTGCACTGCTCTGACTTGTGTTGTCCTCTCAAAGGTTGTTTGCACGCTGTCAGGTAGGCGTGGACTAAAACCAGGTCATCTGAATAGTTGGACTATCGTGTGCCAGCCCTTTTGTTTGCTAGTCTAGACACACCCTTGGTGTCTGACTGGTTGGGTGCTTGCCGCTGTGATTGGGTGGATCACTGCTCCATTGCTGCTCCAAGCACTTGCTTGGAGGAGCGGCAGTGAGGGATTAGTGCGTGTTTGGTCCTCTGACGGTGCATCTTGGGTTTGCCAAGGTGGTGATTGATGGGAGCCTTGTGAGGCAGCTGAGGACTGGCAACACCTTTCTTCACTCTGTCCTCCCTCCCACAGAGGTGAACCATCATTCCGTTGTGCTCACTGCATGCTGGAACCTCTGTGTAGGGATACTCAGCCTGGTAGGTCCCCAGTTGTCACAGCCTTTCAGAAACTACTGCCAGCAAGCTGCAAGGCTGCTGGGGGTGAGCTGCAGAAGCCAGTGAGAGAGGCAGACACTGAACTTGATTGTCTTGTGTGGTTTTGCCATTGGCGCACAAGGAAGTGTTCTGTTGATACAGAACTTTGGGGAGCCTTTGCTTGAGTCTGTTTTGGAAGTGGATTGAGCTAATCCACCCAAAGTGGATTTCTGTCTGTGCAGGGCAGTTATGACCCCTCATGAGTTAAGGCAGGAAAGTGACAGCTTCTGCACTTTATTTCTCAATAGTTTCTCTGTGCCAGCAAGCGCAGAGAGATGGGTATAAATATTTGCAAAGTAGCCATGACTGGGAGAAATTACTGGGATTCAATTACCCAAACCTCCCTGTGACATTACTAGGTGAAATGTATGCTCCTGGCTGGGTGATGAAAGACTAACTGTCCCACTGCCCAGAATCCTCCCAGTGTCACCACCACTCCTCCTGCCCTGGCAGCAATGGGGATTAAGTAAATGTCTACATAGTGTTAAGCAGCCGAGTGGATCTTGCAAAGCTCTCCCAGGACCTGTGAGGGGCAGGGGTCTGGCAGTTCCTGACCAGAATCACACAGGAGTGTGAGTTTAGATATCGCTGATTTTACAGGGGATATGTCAGCGGATCAGAAGACGTGCCACCGAAAGGTGATTTTGTTACGTTTGTGCCTTTCTGAGCCAAAATTGAATTGCGGGGTGTGGATGGGAATTTAGTTCTAAGCACTGATGTAATTTTGTATCCTCAGCCCTGAAGGCAGTTTTTAAAAAATTATTTTCCCCTGTGCCCTGACACTATTTTTTTGCCTTTCAATCATGTCCTTATGACAGAACAAATACTGGGGTTGACCTTTGCAATGTGACATAATAATATGTGACTTCTTTATAGCTGTTTTCATCCAAAATGCCTGGCACACTATGAATCTGATCTGCAACCACTTACCACTGGGCTTAGCACTCGCTGCTCCAAGCAATCCCTGGGGAATCCAGAGGAGCACTCACACAGATAAGAGCTCTACCAGATATTAGTTGCAGGATCAGGCCCTGGAGAAATGTAGGATATGTCTGTGAATAGCCACATTTTGGAGAGAGAAAGCCTTGCCCTCTCGTTTACGATTTTTGTTCGCTATCAGAGTGCCATGCCCAGCACTACCATAACCGTCTTCTCTTGGCTAAAATGTCATGGCAGGTAAAGCTTGGATTGTATTTATAGCTATCATCTACAACACTGTTGCTTCTTTTTTATTTTTATTTTTATTTTTTCACAGCCCTGAAAGCATGCTAGTTAATAAACTTCCTGAGCTTATCCTGCACCATTTGATCCTGCCGAAATCACAGCATTTTATCTTATTAGCAAGTAGGAATTAAAGAATTAAAATGACTCAGGGGGGAAAAAGGAACATAACCACTTTCTCTGTGCATCTCTTCTGAAACAATCTTGCACCATCCCTCAGAAAACCCAAACTCAGCCCCCTTGAGTTGAGAGAGGATGGAAATCCCAGACCACTGAATGCTTGGGCTGAAAAATACTTTTTGCTCTTCTATTCCTGTTGTGAAGAGAAGACCCCAGTTAGGTGCATGGAGAAGAACAACCCAGCAGTGAGATCCCAGTATTAGACTAGGCTGCAAGCTCCTTTTTTGCTACCGATGTCCTCTGCTTCCATAGGAAATTCAGCTAGTCCTTCTGTGCTTCAGTTTCACGTTGTTAAAAGGTGAACCCTGCTCATCTTCACCGAGGAGACCGCAAGGATCACAGTCATTATGGTGTTGGGAGGTGGGTTAAATGCCTTAGAAATGCATAGGGAACCTGTGAGCTGAGACATTTGTAGTACTGGGTCAAGGAGAGTGAATTTTGGAAGTCCTCAGTAGCTAGAAAATGGAAAGAGGGAAGCAGGTAGGATCTTTGCACCGACCTCTCCTTGGTATGTTCAGGATGGACAGAACCAGGAGAGAGACCTGATCCATTTTCTTGGTGTTGGGATGTGTCTAAGTCTGTGGATGGAGATCTGCTAACCATCAGCAGGTTATCTGCACGCTTTGCCATTGTTTGCCATCAGTAGAGCACTGCATCCCCCACCGCTCTTAAAAAATAAATTCATTAGGAATCGAGAGGGCTGGAAGGGATTCCCTGGATCACCAAATTCAATCCCCTGTTGCATCAATCGCATCAGATTTATCTTTTTCATAATCAAGCACCGTTATTAAATGTGCTCCTAAGGGAAGACAGTCCCAGAATCTCATTGCTTTAACTTGTAGGTGCTTCTAATTTCTAGTCTATGCCTAGTCATGGCCTGTTTGTTAAACAGCAGGTACCTGGCACAGAAGCAAGAAATTTAACACAGTTTTCTTAAAATAACCACCCAGAAATCCTATCCACATAAGAATGCTGAGGTTGCAAAAGGCAACGTGCAAGGTCAGGTAATGATAATGGGGAGGCCCGAGCTCACACTTGCTCTGCCTTGTAGTACAGGCTTTACATAATCACCTGCCGTTAATCTTGTATGATCCAGTTGAGGTACAAGGCAAAAATACTCACAGAACAAAGGAACTTCTTTGCTATTCTTCTCTGTAATACTCACTCTGTAGCCCTCTGTCTCTTTTGCCAGGTATAACTAACACTGAGCTGAACATTTGGCTATTTTTTCCCTTTCTTGGCAGGCTTTTCCATTCCATTTTGTTGCTTTACCGTACAAGCCATTACCTGCACAGCAGCTTTGAGAAGTCAGTGAGTTGCATTGCCCCATTTTACAGGTTAGGAAGTGAAGCACAGAGCTGCCAGCTGTATCAACCCATAGAACTGCAAAGGCAACTTTCCTCCTCCAAAGTGCTCCTGCTTTATTTGGTGCAGTCTTCTTCACCCCAAACCATGCATTTGCATGAAGAGGAAAGGGGCTGGTGCAGCAGTCTGCCTTGTGACACACGGTGTACGTTGCATGCCACGGAGACGATGGGCTGCTCTAGACCCATGACTTAATTGCTTTATAGTCTTGTCTAGTTAGTTAATAAGAGTGCACAATGAGTGGGTGAGGGGGAGCAGAGAGGAGAAATAGGTGAGTATCAGCCAAGCTGCAAAAACTCTGGGTTACCCATGAGTTGTGTCCCAGCTCATAGAGGCCAGTGGCACATGGAATCATCCATGCTTAGATCAGATCACTGCTGCGTCTCATAACCAGAGTGACTAAGGAGGAAAGCTTACTTGCCAAAAATGGGCTTGCAACTAGGACACCACAATCCCATGTTTGCTTATTTAACTTGGCAGGTATTCAAGTGAAACAGGCATGGAAGGGAGGTGTCAGAGCTGATCTAGGTACCAGCATGTGGGATTTTGACTTTCTATTTCAGTGCTCCTGTTTGAAAAAGAAATGCACTCAGAAACCCTCCCTCCTTTTTTTTTTTTTTTTTTTTTAAGCACTACTTAAATGTCATAAGAATCATACAGTGCCCACCTTAATGTTCCTAACAAATTAAAATATTTTATTACTCTATAATCTGAAAATCCTTACCGTGGTTACTATAAAAACCCGAAGCTCTCCAGAGGGAACGATGTCAGCGGGTCTAAAATGTGTGCAAATATATTTTGTTGCCGTAAAGGTACCAGAGGTCAGACAGGCAGCTTCCAGCCCCTAGGCAACAGGCTGTTTGTTAGTGTGGGAGGGAACCAAGCCCATCTCACAGTGGGGAGTGAGAAAGTGGATCTCTGGGCTGGTTTTCCTGGAGTTTTGCAGGGTGAATGCCTGGGACTGTGCTTAGCTGTTTTGGGTGGTTTCAGAGGAAAGCGTTGGTGCAGTTCCCACATACCTCCCTTACAGTGAGGGTAAGGAAGCACTCCAGACAGCTCGCTTCCATCACGGAAAAGCTGCTCTGAACCTCTGGCCTCAAATCTGCTAATGCAGACAGGGCAGGTGCCCCTTCCTCTTGGGCATCCACATACCCCTGATGCTACCTTCATCCTGCAGCTGGCTCTGAATCCATCCCTCCAAATAAGCTGGCCCTGGATGTGTCCCTCTGAATAAGCAATGCGTAGCATAGGGCAGGCAGGAGACGTCTATACCCAGCTCTGAGGAAGCAGCCCATACCTGCTGCCCCAGGTACCTGACACACTGAGAGACTGGGTGACAAAGCAGGCCCTGCTTTGGCCAGGTGACACCAGACACTCCCAGAGCGGTGACTCCTGAGCTGGTCTCTTACCCGGGTGGGGGTTTCTGCTGATTACTCCTCACCAGCTTAGGCAAGTGTCAAATGGTTGAAAGGTTAATTACCGTTTAACTGGCTGTATTTCAATCTCTGCAGAAGGCTGCAGTGGAAAAGACAGAAGTACTGGGATAATTTACCCTGGTATTACACAGCAGATTACCCTGTACTTACAGGGTCACCAGTAACCATGTAATTAGACCTCCAACACAGAGAAGTCCTCAATAGGTTTCCAAACCACTCTTCTTCCCAGTGTCAGAGAAGCAGAGGGATGGCAGCAAAGTGCAGACTGAAACCTCCTTAGGTGCATTTAAAGCTGTTAAGTAGTTTAAAATTCAAGCTGAGGGAGGTGCAGTGAGAGGGCAGCAAGGCCACCTGTACCTGTCAGTGAGAGGAAAAAATAACAGAGCAGTTTGTCTAGGAAGTGCAGGAAAGGCAAACCAGAAAGGAGGGCTTTGAGGGAGCTACATGTGCCAGGTGGCTGGGGGCTGAGCGACAGCAACGGCTGCTGCTCTTCAAGCTACATCAGGGAGAGCTTTGCCAGTGGTGGAGGACTCTGCTGAGCCACAGAGCTGCGTGACCTCTGGGTCCTGCCCTGTGAGATGATGTCCATGGGGCCATGTGGGGTGCTGCAGCAAGGATGACCCGTGGGTCAGGATAAGAGGTGGGGAGCAGGACACACTACCTGTGCCTGTTGCCTCCCTGCCGCTTGCTCCGGATTGCTGTCCTCCGCTTTTCACATGCACCCAAATCAAACGCCTACTCACAGAGCATTTTGAAGAATGACAAATGCCTTTGATTATCAAGCACAAATTCCGGTAGCAGCACAGCGCACCTCTCAGGTGGCTAATAAAGAACTGAGCCTGTTCTGATCAATATATGGCAAGTATCGCTGTAAAGTGAGATTGTGCCCCCCCAGGCCACGTTGCATTTTGTCTTTATAAACTCTGTCCTCTTCGAACCAGGCACAGTCCCTTGTGGGATGGCAGCTCTCTAGCAAGTTCACGGCTTTCCGCGTGCCAGTGAAACTAATGCTCTTCTGAATCTATCCATGCAAGGAATCCAAGTCAAAGAGCAAAGCGTGTGCCTCTACAGCAACCATTATTTTAAATACAGCGGCATGTCCCTGACTCTGCCCCACAAAGAATATCCATAAGGTCAACAGCTTCCGGAGAGGTGCAGCAGAAACAAAGACAGTGTGTGGTAATTGATTGCTGAGGATAGAAAGAGCTGTATGTAAATAGTCTGTCTAAAGAATGACCAGAGCGAGGAGTTGTGCTACCTGATTGCAAATATTTACAAAGTTGTGAGCTTGAAGGTTAGAAAATGTTGGGAGAAGTATATAAAAGTTAGGACAGGGATAATGAGGTGAGGCTGGGGAAAATCAGGCAAGCAGGAAATTTCCATCATGTAGGCAAGATTTGCTTGTGATTTCCTGGGGGTGTCTGTGGGTTGCCCACTGGGATGGATGGATTGGCACCCATCGATACCTTAGCAAATCCTTTAGGGCCCTCACTCAAAAAAGAAAGAGGGCAGAATGAAATTTAATAGAGGGGGTTTTTTTCAGCTCTACTCTTGGGGCTGTAAAGCTGTTTCCTACGCAGACATGCATGTCATTGCCTGTGCATGCCGCATACACAGACCTAACGCTCTTGGACTAGAGCGGCTTATCCAGAGGCGGTGAAATCAGCCAAGGCTTTAAGCCCGGCATTTGTAGTCACGTTTCTCCTTGAAGTAAATGCTCCAGCAATGACATAATCGAGGACTGTCCTGTCTGCTCAGCATATGTCTGCAGGGGTCATTCATCCTATCAGACACTGCAGAACATTAGCGGTTTCTGTAGACTCACTTTCTCCTTCCGTCCTTCCTCTTGTGGCTAACCCTAATGCAGAGCTGGTAGCTAGAGACTCCTCTAGGAAAACACGTCCAGTTCAGAGAGCTGACCGTCAAGAAGCAGTCCTACATTACAGCAAAACCAGTCATATGTGTCCTACCGGGTGGTAGGTTTGCAAAATGGTCCCAGTGGGACTCACTGGGGTGGAGCGTCTGGCTGGCTGCAGGAAGGGGAGCAGAATGCGATGAGTGATATCTGTGATGGTCTCTTAGTGCTCGAGGGCTCTAATGGCATCTGGGAAGCAGGTTCCTGTGTTTGTGGGTTTGCTTATTTATTTATGCTCCTGGCTAAATAAAGTAGGGAGAAAGAAAGATTTTTAACACAGTGGTTAAAATGTGTGGGACTCTAGCAACTCTGTCCTACTCAAGGACATCCAGAAAACCTGATAAAGAATAGAGGGAACTTCAATGCACGGAAAGTCTCAGGTGGAAAAAGCAGAACAGAAGAGGACGCAATGCTTGATTCCTTCCCATTTTCACATTTAGCTTGTTTTCCAGCAGAATCCTGCAGCCAAACCCTAGCCTCGCTTCTGCACATGCCACTAATTTGGCTGTCACTGGTTTTAATTCTGCCACTTCTCAGTGCTGCTGCTGCTCCCCCATCACTGCTGGGCTCAGATGGATGAAGTCACTCTCTTCTCCTGTACCTGTCCTTCTTTAGCTGTTGTCACCATCTGCAGCCTCCGCTCTGTATGCCACGCCACATTCTGATAGACACGCTTCAGGCAGGCTTGGGAAGGGCATGTCCAGGGCAACCTCCCCTATTTTAGGTCTCAGGAAATTTAGCCATTAGCATCAAATATTCGGTGTGTCTCTCCAGTGACCTACCTCATGGGGGTGGGGTTCCCTCTGCTGTGAAATGCAGCTCTCCATTCAGCAGTGCCAGAGCTGGCACAGCTTCCCCACCGGCACTGATGAGTTTAATCACATCATTAGTAGGTGTGACACTGCAGCCTCCGATGATGAGCTCTTTATTTTAACACGGCTTGCAGCGTGTTTGTCTGAGATGCCATCTGTGCCTGCGCTGCCTTCATTAGAAGAGAAAGCGTACGCATCTTCTGAAGTTGTTCTGTGTTTCTGTGATGTTTCCCTGCTGAGAAACCACTGTTCAACTAAAGGGTGAGAACTCATACCTGAAAGAAAGCACCATCACCCAAGATGTTTAAACAGGCCAACTAAGCCATTAGGAAGTGCACCGTTGGGAACCGCCCTCAATTGGCCTACAGGAAACTGGCTAGAAGGGACAATCCAGCTATTTTATTGCTGAAAGTATTTCATCTTGGTAAAGCACTAGTGCCCCATCCTCTAATCTACAGGAAGTTTTCAGGAAAGCTGTACTTAGTTTTACTAGGTACTTCTAAGTTTTCAGGAAAGCGAGGAAAAGATTGCTCTTTTAAAAAGACTTTCAATTTTTGTACCTCCTTATCATGATGGCACATAGAAGTGTCTGGGTTGCCCGCCCGGTTTTTAGATACAAAAGATGCTATTCAGATTTGCGGGCACAGATCTGTGCATCTAACCTTCCCCCTTAAGAAACTCCATATTCAGCTATGTATTTCTATAGATGTCCCTGGATCGACCAACAGGCAGCATGCTCTCAGTGTTCCGCTGCTACTTAACAAGATTCACAAATGATAAACCAGGCAGGAGCTGCTAGATTATGGTCCAGCTGCATGTAAAGAAAGGGACTGCTTCTACAGGCAGTTCCCATACCCTGCGTTGTATTAAATTTCTGTCTGTGTGTTGCCAGGCCTATGCTCAGTGAATCTGACGTTAACAAGAAATAGATTTCCAAACAATCTAGCCTAATGAATTTTGAATATTATTATGATTAATGCCAAGGCAGTTGAACTGATTATCCAGCATCCAGAAGTTAAGTAATGGAGCCTTATCTAAATCATGTGTAGTCGTCAGTCAGGAATGGCTCTGACTGCAGACAAAGATGGAGCATTATTGGTTACCCAGAGAGGAGTCACTGTCAGGACAGAGAGACAAGGACGATGGAAGGGGAGATTATGAGATACCAATCTGAAAGCATTTTAGCGTACAGTGATCACACGTGCAAGTGCTGTTTGGTCCTATTTCCTAAGCTGCATTTCTCAGACTGTTTTTAGACTTTGCTTTTATGTCTCCAGGTTAAGATTAACAGGGCAAATCTTATTCCTACTTCCCAAAGCCTGAAACTGAGCTGATTTCCATTCTCTGCATCACCAAAAGAGCGGAATCCTGATGGATGCGTTTCTTGCATCATGATGGTTTAACTTAGCCTCTATCTGATTAGCTTTTGAGCTATTAAACACTTCTTGTAGTATTACCAGCTCACTGCAAAATGATAATGCAGATCAGTCATGGACAATTTCTGTTGGTGCTTGCAGACTTTACAGACTACATATCCCCTTTGAAGTTGGAACCGGCTAACAGCTGTGCTGTTCCGTGGGTATTGAATGTCTCTGAGCATCCCTGTCCTAAAAAAAATTTGTGATGCGGTGCGAGGGTCTCCAGTCTGGTGGACATAAATTGGTAAATCCATATGGTGCCTGATAAACCATCTGATGGTTGTAGTTTATAGGTTTCGTGGCCTTCCCAGCTTCTGCTCTTATCTGGGCAGTGACCAGGAGAAAGGTGACTGAGTTGGTAGCTTTTGAACAGCCCAGATGTTGTGGTGCCCATGTTCTGGCTGTGATGCAGAAGACCACAGAAGCCACCATCTGCACAGCCGCCCAGTGCCAACCTACAGCCAAATAGTAGGACTCCTGGGAAGCCACCGTGTCTTTCACCAGTGAATCCTTCCCGAGTGCTGCCACTTTGGGATTTTGTTGTTCTAGGCCACAAGAAGCTTTCAGTAGGTGGCCCAGGGCCTGAGGAGGCTGGTCACCTCTCCCTCACCTGGGAAGGCTCTAACAGCAGCTGTTAGGACAGGAGACTGTTAAGACCTGGTGGTGAACTCGCTGGCCTCTTTACTAGGTGCTTTGCAAACTGCAGCCACTCTGCTCCCACATCTCCCCAGCTGAATGAGACATTGGCTGGGGTTTCTCACAGTTTATGTCCTGGTGTTGGAGATCATGGCTTTTGGAGCATTTATTTATATGGAAATGAGAAACTGCCCTTTGTTCATCTGCAGGTAGGTTGTGCAGCCTTTTCCTAGCAGTGGGTGCTGCTGCTTTGAGTTCTGGGAAGAAAAGGGGAGGAGTGAACAGAGGTAAGGAGAACACCAAATAGATATTGGCAAACATAATTAAAAATATATGTGCGATTACTCTTCTGCTTCCCTTTTCTTAACCATCCTCTGCATTACCTCTGGCATTTTTAGATGGCAGATAATATAAGCAAGAGGACTCTTGGGTACAGGCAGCTCTTAGAACAGCAGTGATTTATCTCAGGCCTTTCTGAGGTAGCAGAATTTACCTCTAGCTACCACCACCCCTCCATGTCTGCCCCCTCTCATTTGCATAAGTAATTGGCAGCTTGTTAATGGCTCATTAGAAATGCTGAAAACCGTGGGATTAAAACCCAGCCAGTGGAGCAGAGATGAGGGGAAGGTGGAGAAGGGCCGCTGTCCCTGCTTGCAAATTACACCACTTGATTCAATGTGATTCAGAATTACAGGTCATAAAGCAACTAGATTGTTAAATGAAGTAAGGAAAAACAATGTCAATGGCAGGCTTTATTTTTAGACTCATGTTTAAACACAGTGTGTGCATCTGGGGGGAACAAACAGTCCCTTGCCAAACAGTACTACTGACAGCAGGAAGGTCTCACCCCCTTCTCAGTTTCACATTAACCCTGCCTGGTCAGTCTTTCCTGCTCCTGAGCAAGTCCATCTGGCTCCTTACATCACCTCACAGCAGGGACATTTGGTTCCTTTTCCCATGCTGTCTCTGGGTAAGTCCAACCCCTCTGGCAGCAGGTGACTTACATCTCCCCAGCTTTGGGTAAGGCTGAGACACCCAGTGCAGCTGCATGCAAGTAGGAGAAACAGCTACAGGTTGCTTTGTGCATTCTGTAAATCTCCAAAACCCCTCTGTGGTCCCTTGCAAATTGCTCTGAGATGTCTTCAGTTACTGGCATGCAGGGGAGCAGGCAGCAAACCCCACGCTGCAGCTCTGCAATGGAAGTTGTTTGGTGTAGAAAGGGAAGAGTAAGAGAGGATCTGATCTGCCATTCCCAGAAAATGAAGCATGCACCTGCAGAGTGCTGCATGGTGAGGACTCAGGAAGTCAAATAAGTTAAAATGATTGGGGAAGCTTTTTGGTTTTTACTAGGTTTAAGTTCATGTTCAGCACTGGCTATGGCAGCAGCCAAGACAGAGACACAAAACCTGAGGGCACGGACAGGGCTATGCTGAGAGTTTTCAGTGATGGGTTTTGGATTACTTAGAACAGGCTCAGCCTAGGGGCTGGTAGGGCCATAACACATGATGCCTCTCAGTCAGGAGAGCACCTTGGGTATTTTTTTTTGAGGTCAGAGTAGTTCTGGTAGTGGTGCAGTCTCGTTATAGCTAGCACCTTTCTTTCTGGATATGTTGAAAGGAAATTACAAGTCGAGTACCCAGGAATTCAATCCAGTCACACCTTGCAGTTAAATTCAGCTACTTCTGATGTTATCTACTTGGGTAGGTAAGAGCTTTACTAAGGTGGCAGTTAAAACTACAAGGTGCAGGATAGCTACTGTTCAGCAAAGCTCAGCTTTGTCTGGTATATCAGAATTAATTCCTCTGCTTTGCAAAAGGTGCCCAGGAATCTGTCAGGTCTCATATAGGCTAAATACAGGCACATCTGATTGATAGACAAACATATCTCAGTGCTGCTGAATTCAGCAGTGAAAGCAAAGAAGGAGTGTCTCCTCCTGGATCTCCAGCCATGAGCACGGACTGCCCTTTGCCTTACCCCTGAGAAGCTACCTCCTCATGTCCTAACCTGATCTGACAAATGTAACTCACAAAGGCATGATCTACAGCAGGTTTGTTTGTTGTTTGTTTTTCTTCATGAGTTCAACTTAGCCAAACAGAGAAGCTTTTCCTGCTTCTTGCTTGTATTGCTTTTTTTTTGCCCTAGTGTCCTCTCGGGTGACCCAGCCACCTGTGGCTTATATTCATACAAGGCTCTCCAGAACTGCTGAATAACACATCCTGCCTGCAGCAGGAATCCATGTGTCCTGATGGGGACATATATCTGGCTGCTGGGGGAAGGTTCTGAGCTAAGTATCTTCCAGGGATCACCCAGCTCCTAGAGCTGAGGTCTAAAGGACATAAGTTCTGGTGCATCCCAGTCTGGGATGACAGCCAGGACTGCAATTAAAGAAGATCCTAGGTCGTCCCTACCTACAGCAGCAGGAACAGAGACAGCAATCACAGAATGTGTGTCTTATCACTAGGTCGAGTGGATTGAATGTTGAGTGTAGTTTCCCAGAGGGAAATGGTGCCAAGGTCTCCACTACTGCTACGTGACTCTGTACAAACTTTTATGCACGTAAAAAGGGAAATTCAAATAATGCTGCACTATATGAAAACACCTACAGTGGTTCTTGTGACTTCCCCAAGGCAGGTGCAGGAGCAGAGCTTCCCTGAAGTGTGCCAGGAACAGGAAGAAAGCTGTCAAATGACCAAGGAAAACAAAAGCATTGATTTATTTTTTTATTTCATTGAAAAGTTGCGAAGGAAACAAAGCAAAAAGGGAAATAAACCACAGTTTTAGAGTGTGCCAGAGACCAAATTCCATTCTTAGCAGAGATCCATGAAGCAACCTTCAGCTGTTACCTGGAGGGGATGGCTGAGTAGCTCCCTGCTGAACGCTACTTCAGGCTACAGCCCTGGAGCTAGTATGTGAGCCAGGATGGGGAAAACAGGGCTGCCCACCAATCATAGAACATAGAATAATTAAGGTTGGAAAAGACCTCTAGGATCATCAAGTCCAACCTACTACTCAACGGCTCCATCATCACTTGACCATGCCCTGAAGTGCCGTATCCAATCGCCCTTTGAACACCTCCAGGGATGGTGACTCCACCACTTCCCTGGGCAGGCTGTTGTTGTGCCTAAGCACTCTTTCAGTAAAGAAATTCTTCCTAATGTCCAATCTAAACCTTCCTTAGCACAGTTTGAGGCCATTACCTCTTGACCTTTAACATGTTAGTATCTGGACTCCCACCAGTCCAAAGTTCTCATGAGGGCTTTCTCACCCTACTCTGTTTCTGATTTCCATGGTGTCTCTGTTAGTGGCCCAGACTACGGATATATTGCGCAGTCTTCACTTGAACACTGCTGCTCCACTACCTGCTGCTGTACTGTCAAACTCATTGGGGATAACAAGTCATCTTTTCCCTTCCTAATCAGCTGGATGTCATTCAGAAAGCTGGGACAAGGAGAACTTTTTTCCCCAGACACCAGCTTTCCTTGATAGCAGACAAACCTCAAGCCTTACACTACTACTCGTACATAGCACTTATATAGCTTTACATCGTCAAAGTGCTGTACTAGCATTAAGTAATTATCTTTCTCCCTATCGACCATTAACGCTGGCCTTTCATGAACCTCCCCCAGCTCCCCGAGGTTCATATCTAATACAGCAATAAGCTACTCGAAGGGAGTGGCTGGTTATCTTGCAAGTCTATGGACTTGGATGTGTAATGAGGCTTCAGAGCAGAGGCCAGGTGCCCTGGAGTATCAGTAACGTGTCTGTAGGTCAGGTCGTGCACTTGGGAGTATCCGTTAGAAAGAGATGGAAACAAGTAGGTGATACTGTGATCTTGAAATGGAGACAGAAGAAGGAAACTTTGGCCACTCAGAGGATAGGCACTGATTGCTCTGTTTATTACCAGGGTAGTACTGCAAACTGAAAGAGCAAAGCAATGGGAATAACATGTCAATGTGGGCATGGGATGTTGATCTAATGAGAGAAAGTTAGAGAGCTAAAAATTTCAAGCAAAGTTAGACAGCCATGGCAATGGGATAAAGAGGCCAGTCTGCAGGTCTGTGAAGCATTACAATAACAAGGAAAAAGAGCAAGCTTGGCAGTATCATAGGATTTAAAGAGAGGAAGAGAAAAGGATTTATTGCCTTATTTGCTTGAAAGCAAATCCCTCTTCCAGGTTGTGGAGTGTCTCCAGGGGAGTTGTTGCAATGCCACTGTTTGAGGGCATTTCACCCTTAGGGCCCTTTAGATGACTAACATGCGTGATAGCTGGGCTTCCCCATCCCTGGCTCCCAAGGGAAATGGAGGAAGGTGGAGTGGGAAGATGACATGACTGTTTCAGAGAAGCCTCAAAAGTAGCATGCTTCTGACAAGCATCAGTCCTGAATGGTCACTTATTTCTGAAACCTGCCAGGCCTAGCTTTGAGCAAACAGAGGCTTGGCTGAAACAAACATTCAGCTTCTCTTTAAAGACACGATAATGACTTTTCCCAAAGCCAAGGACATGCCTTGTAAACCGGCTTTGCAAAAGGAAAAAAAAAACAAACTCAACAGCATCCTTTATTTTTAGCCTGATTTAATAGCATCATTTTGCTTTTATGCTTCTGTCAATGGCTGGTCCTGTAAAAGAAGTATGCAGCCGTGGGAATCACGTGCAAGTCTGCAGTGGCATAACACAGATCACAGCCACTACGTGTTATGCAAAGGATTTCTGTCACCCTGGACACACTCTGCTTCCTATGGCATCAGTAGCACAATCCCTCTGTGCTCAGCTCTAAATCATTTTGCTGCATCAGCAAATAACAGGGTACGGCTGACTGCAGACCAGGAAGGCTCGACTTTGTGTTCACTTGCTATTCAGCTTCAGAGCAGGGCCTTTCCCTGCTTTCCTGCATCTGTTTTCTCATCTGTGAAATGGGAATTTTAATCCTAATCAGTTTGCGAGGGAAGCAGTAAGGGACAGTCAAAGGCAATGCATTAAAATGTAATAGTCAGCCTTATGTGCTAGGCTAGACACTGGAGTGGTTTTATGGTACAGTTTAATTGATGCCTGTTCTGCTTATAGCTAGCTAGTAAGTGGAAGACAACATTTGCTCTCAAAAAAGTGGCACCCTTTTTGAGATGCAAAGAATACCTCTGCGGAGAATACCTATGAGTGTATCTGAGCCATATTTTGGGATCCACACATTTCTGGGTGTTGCCTGGGGTTTTCTTTTGCCCCTGAATTAATGTTATTATTATTACTGGGTTAATTTTTAGTGAAAGATAGTGTTTCATATGACATACAGGGCTGGGAGGAATGCTTTGATGGTCTTTGGACTCCACCATATGAGCTAAGCCAAGACTGTGTTGTCCCATCCTTGGGACAACCGTTGAATGCGTGTGTCACTTTACCGGCAGTCCGACACCAGGATGTGTCTAGAAGAGGCCAAAGACCTCGACTTTATTTTAGCATATTAGCACTAAGATGGGACTACTGGCTTCTCTGCTCTGCTTTCAGGCCCATATCCTCAAGTGGTGTAAATCAGGGCCTTCCCATTCAAGCAATACTGCTGCAATACTGTTTGTGTGAGCTGAGGACCTGCTTCGTAGTTTCTGAACTGCTGTAAGACCTGTTCAAAAGGGAGTTAACTGTGCTCATCACATTGGACTACCTGTAATCTCAAATGATCCCACAAGATTCAGGATGTTACAAATGTAGAGAGCATTGCAATAAGTAATCATCTTGAGATTGCTGGAAAAACTGAAGAGTTAGTGCTTCTTAAAGGAGCATAAAATAAGCATTAGCACAAAACAGTTTTTGCAACAATCAAGTTTGATGTATGTCCTGTTGATAACATTTCCTCAGAGCCCTTCACAAGAAGAGAAAGCTAGGAATGCAGGAAAGAGCTAAAATTGCAGCCAAGGTTTCAAAGGAACAAAGAAAGAAAAGCATATTTCCATTTCCATTATGGGAGAACATTCCTAGGAGTTCATAGTAGCAGGTCATCTCTAAATAGGAGGTGTAGAGCTGCAATGAGCTTTTTATCTTCATCCATCACCAGTTCTGAGCACCTCTGCACTTAGGAAAGCTGTTCCTGAGACTTCTAAAACTTCTCTTTTTTAAGGGAGCGTCTGTTTCAGAGTGAGAAAAAAGGCTGTCTACAGGCCTCTGCGTACGCCATTGCAAGCCCGAGTCCAAATTCTGTCCAACCCCAGAGAATTCTGACTCGCACCCTCCGTGCAGAAAGCCTGCTAAGCATCATACCCGGTTCACACCCGATTCCAACACACTTCTCCAGGATTGTCTCTCTCTGCCTTCCAAGCACTGCAGTGTTTCTCTGTACTGACCCTTCCCCACAGTAGTTCTGCTTTAATCAGGCAAAGAATCCTGTGGCAGCTTGGAAAAACAAGCTTTTGTTTGTACAAGGAACGTTTTCACCCAAGCAAGTGCAACAATCTCATTATTTTGAATAGCCACACATAGGCTGGAAAGCTCGATACCAGACACCTTCTCCCCTGATCCTTGGTAGGGCCAGAAAGATTTCTGCTTGTTTGATTCAATTGCAGTGCCACAAAGTTATTAGCACTTGCTTTTTGGTGGCCATAATGAGACAAGCAGTCTTCCAAGCAGCCTTCCAAGCAGCCTTACAAAAGCACTCTTTCTCATCACCAGTAAAACCTTGGACACTACCCTCAGCAGAAACAAGTGCTGGAGACTTGGAGCCGTACTGCTTCCAGCACCGGCTAGTCTTATCGATTAGCTATTTCCCTACAGGTGGTGCTTCTTATGTAGAAGGACAGAACAGAGAAAAACTTACCCTGCTCAGAGACACTTGTTTCGAAATCTCTAGTCAATCCGAAGATAAATCCATCTGCTTTCAGACTATGTGCATGTATCCTGCAAACCTGCTCTACACCTGCTGGATTCATGTGCCCTAGAGAAAGTGCCTTTTCCTGGCTTGACACACCCCAACGAGACTTTGCCTATGGGCTCTTCCATTCCCAAACTCTCCAAAGACACTGGCTTTCCTGCCTCCATTAAATGCTGGGCATATCCCTGCCTGGAAGAGCCTGTTCTTTACAAACAGACCTCCTTTTTGCAGTGGGGTCCTGCACTCATTTACATATTCAAAGCGCTCTTTGAAAAGGCCTGTAGCACAGTTTTATGAGCACAAAATCTTTTCATGCAATTAGGTGATGTGCAGACGCCTGTGCATGGCTTTTAGGAAACCTTAGCAAAGAGGGACGAACCTCGTGCTGTGTTTCTGGTAGGTGCCGCAGAGCACTGAGGTCCTGCAAAACTCAGCGCAGTACTTTGCTGGACGCTGTTTCTTGCCTCACCTCCCGGTTCATCAGTCTGTAGAGATGGAGTATGCTTTTGGTATTTTATCATTTGATTTCTTCCCAAGCCCATTTTGGGAGGAGAGGACATAATTTATCTTGATACATTTCACTCCCTATCCATCATGTTAACCAGGTGGGATTGGCGGGTAAGCCCATGGGCGGTCGGGGAGGCAGTAGGCAGCCCAGCTTTTTTGAGCAGCTCCTTGTTGACATAGCTGACAGGGAGGCCCTGACTTTGTTCACATCATATCAGGACTGACCCCTTCCTCAGAGCTCTCATCACTCAGATTTCCTTGTGCCTTTGCCCTCACTCAGGTTGGAGGACACACCATGCTGCCTATCCGCTGGATGCCTCCGGAGAGCATCATGTACAGGAAGTTCACAACAGAGAGTGATGTCTGGAGCTTCGGAGTGATCCTCTGGGAGATCTTCACATATGGAAAGCAGCCCTGGTTTCAGCTCTCAAACACAGAGGTACAACAGTGCTGAGACACCTCAGCTGGAAACTACCTTTTCCCATCTCTCCAGATTGCTTGCCAAGCAGTTCGAACATAGAGGGGCCACTCCTTGGCACTCCCATGGCTTTGCTGTGGGAGAAGTGTCATTATCTCCCTTTAAGAGCTGAGGAAACTGAGGAATGCAGGAATCAAAGAGCTCTGCTAAAGCCATATGCTGGCTCATCCTCAGTCTCCCTTCTAAGTTCCTGAGATACCTCCATAACAGCCACATCCAAAAAACTCTTGGGGTGCTATCATCAGAACTGGGGATACTCAAATCACTGCTGGGGTCTCTTTCTCCTTTCTAAGAGAGGCTTTTACTGCAGTCACCAGTTTGTGAGAAAGGATTTGAAGCCTGTCATATAGTGTGTGGCACATTTCTGCGTCGGGGTTTTTTTTGCCATATGGGTATCTGTTATTTGATTTGCCCAAGTTCATTGAGGGTGTGACCCAAGGAGCTGTTTTGTCCTTGCTGAGTCTTTGAGTAGGAAAAGTTGCAGCCCACCAGTGTAGGGCTGCACTGTAAAAATGTTGAGGGAAGGTTGGCTGGGATTAGCACAGTGTCAGAGCTGAGGTTTGAGGCACATCAGCAGAAATGCATTGGAAGATTTTTTTTCTCAGAATAGTAGGGGGTATTATAGAAGAGGAACAAGATGCATTGACATAGCAGTGTGTGGGAACCTTGCACATTTTTATCCTACTGTGTATCTAATGGATTTCAGAAATTTCACCTTTTGTAATGAGAAATGTGCATTTTCTGCTTTCTGGATACAGATCCCTTAATTAAGTGAGTTGCAGAGATGGCAAATCCAAGGTGTGCTTTACAGCTCTAATACTTGCCCATTCGTGTGCTCAATGGGGCCTGACTGTATATCCCAAAGTAGCACACGCAAACATTTTAGAGACACAAACAATGGAATTGACGGCGACAGAAGTTATTTGTCACGCTATTTAATGAGCTGCTCTTGCATTTCCCTGGGAGGGTAAATACAAACACACACAAATGAGCACACATAGCTTGTACGTGGGTGCTAGCACGCTGGAACGTGACAGCTTAGCTATCCCCGTGCTTTCTGCCTCAGTTTCCTTTGCAGGGCATGACTGAGGATAGTCACCCTTAACCCTGAGGGAGGAGGGTTGGTTTGATATTGTCCCTGGGAAAAAAAAAAATTTGTCTTTCCCTTTTCTATTGCTATATCCACTTTTTTTTTGGAGTGTTGAGGACTCCCACCCCAGCCCATACCATCCTCGTGGATGGGAGCCATGTTAGCTCTCATCTGGCTCATTTGTCACACTTTGTGGAGAGGTGGTTGCAGAGGACAGACACCTCCACTAGTTTCTAGATGGTGAGGCATCAGAGCAAGTCTCAGCAGCAGCCTGGCCATAGCTGCATAGCCTCATGGAGAGGCAAGTTAACTGAGTCTGTGCCAAGCTCCAGGCTCCCAGGACTGGACCGTGAGCAATCCCCAGGCTGGTTGAGCATTGCTGCTGCTGAGTGTGAGCATTAGCAAGGCTGGGATGTCTGCCCCCTCCCTCCTGTGATATCCTCATGGCTTCTTACCTCCTGAGAGTTTTCAGCAGTTTTTTTTCAAGGCAGGAAGAGACCCTGCCTGAGGAGAGGGACGAGGCAGAGCATCACCTCACCTGAAAGCCTCGGCCAGTCCATTAACTTCTGTCTATGCCTTTCCTTTGCCCTGGAGAGAAAGGGCCCACCACAGGCCTCCTGTGCGTGTCCAGGATGTCCTGACAGAACCCATAACTCACCTCCTCCCACAAGTCACAGCTGCCAGCAGTTTTATGGCAATGCAGACTTCTCTGCATGCTGTGTCTTCCTCCTCAGCTTTCAGCGGGTCCTAATCTCTCCCCTCCGTATTTATATGCAAACAGCAAAGCGATAAGTATCTGTTGAGCTATGTGGCAGGCCCATTACTATTCATAAATGATAAATTCCAAACACCCCTTGCTGGGTGGCTTCCCTCAACAAAGTGCTAGAGATCTGTGTTTATCTGCAGAGCATGGCAGGTCACTCGAGCACTGCAATCCAAGGGACTCATCAACTCCAACCAAGGAGGCCAGAAAGTAATAGCAGCTCTGACAAATCATACTTCCCTTCTCTTTGCCTCCATTCCTCCGGTGGAACAACACACAAGACACTTAGGGGAGTCCTTTCCTATGCCATCCTTCTGAAGAGACTTTAATGCTATCCAAGAGCTCACATTTCTCTCATTAGCAGCACTGACCTGACCCAGAACAGATGTCAGCACGGCAATGTTTTTTTTCTTCTATCACAGATGTGATTGGAGATGAAATTTCATTCTTTTGGTTGCTTTTCTATGTCAAAAATGAGGCAAAGCTGCCCTTGGAGATGGAGGTAGGAGAAGATGCTCTGAACTGTGCCTTGTAGAACTCTCCTGGGCTTTGCAATTGAAAGGACTCTTGATTTTCAGGCAAGGAAAATATCATTTCAGCTGTGTAAAATATTACCTTAGTTTGGGTATTCTAAGGCTTTTTTTTTCTGTTTTTTTTTTTTCAAGTAGAAGGGAAAACTGGCATCATAAATTAAAACTTCATTTCATTTGCTTGTGATCTCCTGCTTGGAGAGTACATTGAGGTAGGTAGGTGTCAGATGGGAAAGGTTTTAGGGAACTGCAAGACTGCAGCTGGAGACAAACGTTTCACTAAAATTTTCCTTAACAACATACAAAAATTGAGTGCTGAGGATCTGCAAACCTCATGGCTTCTCAGCCCTCCCATTCACTAAATGGTACCATATCAGCCAAGAACTGACAAGGACTGCACATCCTCCGGGAACCACCCAACCGGTTCTAGCATCTTATTTTCTTTCTTTCTTTCAGGTTATTGAGTGCATTACCCAAGGCCGAGTTCTGGAAAGGCCTCGAGTTTGCCCCAAGGAGGTTTATGACATCATGTTGGGCTGCTGGCAGAGAGAACCTCAGCAACGGCTCAACATCAAGGAGATCTACAAGATCCTTCATGCTCTGGGCAAGGCCACACCAATCTACCTGGACATCCTTGGCTAGCAGTGGCCACTTACTTGTTGAAAGTCCCTGCTCCTTCCCTCCATCCTTCCTTCCCGCTCCCCCTCCCAAGTCCTTTGCCCCTCAGCTCCCAAGCAAACGTCTTCATATAAACTCAAGTGCCTGCTACACATACAACACTGAAAAAAAACAAAACAAAAAAACAAACCAACAAAAATCCCAGAAAGCAACAACCTGTAAGGCAGCTTGGCTTATATATATTTATAGATATCTCTCTATATATAAAACTTCCAGACCAATACAGAAAGAAGCTGCTGTTACAGAAAACTATAAGACTTTGGGGAAAAAAAAAAAAAAAAAAAAAAAAGGGGAAAAAAAGAATTAAAAATTAAATATATCATTAAAAAAAAAAAAAAAAAAAAAGGAAAGAAAGAAGAAGGTATCTTTGCCCTGAGCAACGGAGCAGTGAATTGTAACCCTGCGATGAGTCTGGTTCGGGCTGCTGGGCAGAGCTCTAGACTGGTTATGGCAGCGATGCCATCCCGGGTAGGACCCCCCGGGAGGAAGTCTTGCCCTGGTTGTATGATATGCACTGAATGTGTGAAATCAGTCCTCCCCTTTCGCCCTTGCCTCCCTCCCGCCTTCCCAGCCCACAAGTGATGGGCACAAAGCCAGGGCAGTGCCCCTGGATGAACTCTATTTTACCAACCCCCTCCGTCCTTCTCACTCCCTCCCCATCCCTCTCCGCCTTCCTGCCTTTTTCCTCCCTCCAACATTTCAGGACAATTTTTCTAATTTGCTGATTCTTAAAATGTATAGACTCAAGGCTTTCGAATACACAGTCGAAGGATTGTGGCACCTACGGGTAAAACACACACCGGGAACCAGCCACCCTCCTGCAGACCACGAGCCGGCCTGACCCAGAACATCCTGCCCCACGCCAGCTGCTGCCAGGGCTGGGAAAGCAGCAGGACCAAAGCGGCTGTGTGAGGGAGTTGAGTGGGGGGGGTCCTGGAGACCCAGTCCCGAATCATCCCCAACCCATTTCAGTGTGCAAGATGAGGCGTGCTGGATGGCCAGCATGGGAGGCGACTTTGGGAGGAACAACCCCCACATCCCCACCCCTCTTTTTTCTCCTCGTCCATCTCATTGTCTAGCAGCCATGGGGTTGTCTCCTTCCCTCAGCTGTCTGCACCAGGGCCAAATTGGTCCATGGTCTAAACTTTCAGCAAATAGGGTTGAATCCTTGCTCCCCTCATGGGGGAAAGGCTGCAGCGTGCAAACAGCTGGGAGCGTGGCCACATCCCAACTGGGCATGATTATAGGGTCAGCATATCCCAGTGCTCTTCCTCCTCACCCTCTTCCCTTCCCCATCCCTGCCCCATGCCTCAGTCGAAGCCTCAGGCACAAGCCAGAGGGGGACAGGGAGGGGGGACAAAGCTTCTGAGATGGCTGGGAACCTACCAACACCTGCCTACAGCCCCCTTGCCATTCTCCTCACGTCCCCATCCCCTGAAAGGATTGATGCATCTGCCTTTGAGCTGTTGTGAAATGCAGAGGCTGAAGAATAGCTCCACAGGCAGCCCCGGGAGGAGGAGGGGGAAGGAGGGGAAGGTGCCTTCTGGAGCAGCCGGCTCAGCGGATGGCCGCAGCAGCCAGCCTTGCATCTCAATGAGGATAAAGGCCTGACAGGCAGCGACAGGGTGGTAGGGACAGCAAGGAAGAGACTCATCCTTCCTATAGCCCGTCTCCCTCAAGCAGAAAATAATCCCAACCTGGGGAAAGGCTGAGTCAGATGCTGACTCCCATCCATCCAGACTGGGCTGAGAATACAAAAGTTTTCTGGGTCTTTTTTTCATGTGAGTAATGGAGAATGAGGGGGAACCTCAGCTTGGCAGCTGCTCTCAGGAGGCAGAGAGCGGGCGGCACAGGCATTGTCAAAGCAATTCTGAGAAGGCAAGAACTGCTGGCTCAAAAATAGCCTGCACGGATGTGGTGCTTGCCTGGAAAGAAATGTAGATGTGGGAAGAGAAGATGGAGAAGGGATCTTGGCTCCTTCCCCATGGCCAGAGTAGGATTCATGGCTAGGATGCAAGGGGAGCTAGGTGACTCTGGTTATGGTTGGTTACTGAAAGGGAAGATTTTCTATCTTCTCTTCATTCCCCTTGTCTTGTGCCAATTTCTACCTCCCATCTACGGCTCTGGCATGTCCTGGTTTGTGGTTTCAGACAGAGGCAGGGGACACTGCTACAAGGAGATTTGTGGTGGCAGCTGTGGCTGTGGTTTTATTCTGTGCTTGTGTAAAGAGCAGAGTGAGCCTGGGGTGGGAGATGATGGGTGGCAGTACTATGTGGGAGTAAGGATGTAACATTTCTCTGCATGTAAGAGAGGTCTAGGCTAGTGGGACAGACTTGTGCCAACGGAGGCTGGACAAACTGCCACTGAACAGGCACCAGCAGCTCACAGCGTGGACACCAAAGGTGGTGTGGTCAGGGACAAGGGTGTGGACCAGTGCCAGGAGTTCACACTCAGGAAGAGCATACCATGTCACTCCTCAACAGCAGGATCTTGTTTCTTTGGCAGAGACCATCCGTTTTTCATCATCTGCCTACTTAGGTCCACCTTTGAAAGTGAAAAAGATTGGTTGAAGGGTTGCTAACCCTGGCCTGGTTCCCTTTGTATGCAGACTGCTTTGGCTATACAGACTAGAGAAAAACTTCTTCACCATGAGAGTGACAGATCCCTGGAAGAGCCTGCCCAGAGAGGTTGTGGAGTCTCGTTCTCTGGAGATACTCAAAACCTACCCGGACACAATCCTGTGCAACTTGTTCTAGGTGAACCTGTTTTAGCACAAGGGTTGGACTAGATGATCTCCAGATCGTGTCCCTTCCAATCCTTACCATTCTGTAATTCTGTACAAAGGGAGAACAAGCGATGGCTGTTAATTGCCCAATGTCTCCAAAAGAAAACCCTTCCCTGGAGCTATCTCTTACCCCACACGGCTTCTTGCAGTTGTGGCTCCCAGGCACTGTGCCAGATTGTGCAAGGCCTCCATTTTGTACATCCCTCTTTCTTGCTCTCGTGCTCGCATTTATTTTTTGGCCAGTGTCATGGGTCTTTACACTATCAAATCACCTACAGACACTGTTCCCATGGTCAATGTGATTCCCGTCATCATTCTGCACAGCAGCTCTATCCTCCTTTCCTTCCTTCTTTCCTCCTTTCCCTCATCCTGAGCACACCCTATATCCTAAAAATAGCACCTCTTTGTATGGTCACAACAGTGAGGGAAGCTCAGGAGCCACACACAACACCAAGCCTTGGCGTTGTGTGGTTAGAAAGAAGTAGTCATTGAGAGGCAAGGAGATGTGAAGCAGCTGAGACTAAGGTTCAGGCTGTCTGACTGCTTTACTGTTAGCCCCATCAAGTGAAGTGACTGCTTCAAAAAAAAGGTCCTTTTGTCAAAATTAATTGTGAACAATTGCTTAGAATTGCAGCATAGGCTGCAGTGCTGTGGTGTGACGTCTCCCCGGCGGCTGCTGCTGCTGCTTTGTGCTCCTTGGCCTGTTGGTGTTGGATGGAGGTTTGTTGTTGGGGAGGAGGAGGTTGCTTTGTGTTCTAAGACATGATGAAAACTGCTGTATCCCTTTTTGGCATGCCAGTTTCAGAGGGGGAGAGGGAAAGCAGCTGTGCCAAGTCCCTGGTGAGCACCCTGAGACCTCATTTGCAGAAGCACTTTCCCTGGACCTGAAGCAGAGCTCCCCATCAGCATGGGTGATGGTGTTCTTCCCTGTAGGAAGATGGGCTCTGGGGTGGTCCCACTACATGAGAGGGGAGGAAGAAGAGCAGATTGGGGGTAAACTCTCACAGAGTACCCTAAGTCTGAGTGTGGGGACTGTTTGGAGGTAAAGAGAAATGAGTTCATGCTCTTTCTCCATTTGCAGGAGTGATACTTCCCGTTGCCCCACCTTAAAAACAGAAAGCTATCCCTGCTGTTTGGGACTACTGACACATCTTGACCCTCCCTGAGGCAAGCCTGGCCTAATTCCCAGCATGCCCAGACAGACATTCCCATCACTCAGCCTCTTTCATCTGCAGTTTTCTCAGGGGCTGGTGAAAAGTTGCTGGGAGGAATGTTGGTCTGAGCATTGCTGAGAAGGCACCATGGGGTCTTCCCTGTCCCAGCTGCATCCTGCTCCCTAAAAATTAAAACGGTTAGCACCAACTCAGTCACCCAAGGGTGTCACTGAAAATGATGCTTTCCTGGAGGTGAAGGTGCTATTTTGGTGCATGGTACAGATGGCAGTCATATGCCAGGACTGCAAACTGTGGGCAGTAAATGTGGTTCCAGCCTTAGTGTCTCATCAGTGACCTGTCTTGTCTTCTCCAGACATTACTTTTCCTTCCATCCTAGTCTGCCAAGTTGCAAGATGAATGTAGCAAAGGGAGGACAGGTAATGATGTGCCAGACTGAAAGGCCATCCTGTCTCCCACAAAACTTGTTCATCTGGTCTTCTTAAATGTCCCTCAATGCACGAGGGTGAGAAAGAGCCTGGGCTGCCTCCTTTCAGGCCTGTCTTTGGGTCCTCAGGGTGTTAAATTGCAGGCAGGTGACTCTGGGAACATGTGCTGCACAGACAAATGTGAAAAATCTGGAATGCTTTTAGAGAGGCTGCTTGCTTGAGACATTGTTAGCGTTGAGCTCTCTGCTTGTCCCCAGGAGTGGGTGGAACAAGGTGAGAAAATACGTGGAGAAATAAAAAAGCCAAGGAAAGGAAAAATCTGGTTTTAGAAGGCGGGTACCTTGGGTTGGGAAATTGATACTGGTTTTGGGAGCGTGGCGTAGAATTTTAAGTAGCACAGTGGATACAAGCAAAACCAAAAGAAAATAGCTACATACTAGAAAAATTAGCTATAATGCTGGTTTAAAATTGAGATAGAAATCATTAAAAGCAAGGGACCATTTATGCAAGCAGAAAACAAAATTGCTAGAATTTGTGCTTTTTTGTGTTTGGTTGTTTTTCTTTCTTTCTTTCTTTTTTTTTCTTTTTTTTTTTTCTGTAAGAAAATGCAAGTAAAAGAAGGCCTGAAAGTTACGTTTTTTTTCAGGGCCACAGACAGAAGTATAATACTACATGAGCTGTTTCTTTTCTTGCAAAAGGCTCTTAGTTGCCAGAATTCAAACGAGTAAGCTCTCTTGAGTTCATATATAATGAACGTGAAGGGGTTGAAGGGTGCAGACCTGGGTCACCACAAGCCCACAAAACCAGTAGTTCTGATCAGCAAGCATTAATGTACAAGTCTGCATGGAGACAACATTTTGTTCAGTGTGTCATCTTAAGAAGTTTTCTTAAACCTTTCTGTTCCTCACCCCTCAAAGAGTATCTACTTTCTTAAACCTTTCTGTTCCTCACCCCTCAAAGAGTATCTACATCCTTTGGCCAACTGTGACTCCCAATGGTTAATGAAAAGACAATGCAAGTAGCTGAATTTCTGGTGCATCATATGTCCATCTTTGCTTCCTGGTCTGGCCAGGAGTCAACTGAACTACCACAGCCATGGCTCAGACCCAGTGTTTTCATAATAGCTGTAGTGTGTTCTCTGGTCATAGTGCAATGGTGAGGATAAGCAAGCTGAATAAATGGGATCCTGGCTGTGATACCGTGCTGTAGTGGCTCCTCTGATAACTGGAGGCCATAGGCATCCACAGGGCTCCTCTGCCATGAGACTCAGCAGGCACAGGCGTGCTTTGCCACAACCAGAAAGGCTTGTTCTGCATTTAGATGCAGTGGCTTTCTGATGGATAGTAGAGTCATTGAGCCTTGGTATAACAGTACTGTCTCAAACGAGTACCAAAACTAGAAAAAAGATAAAAAAATCCCCTCTCAACACTGCTTTCCAGGAGTAGACAAACTTGCTTAACTCTAAGCTGCCTTCCCCACTCCCACCTCAATGCGTCTCTTCCATCAGTACGCATTCAATGTTTCTTTAAGTAGCTGCTACGTCCTAATGTATTTATTTTTTCCCTTTTTTGCTCTCCCTGCAAGTGAGGATATTGAGTTTCAAGCCTGGAGAAAGTAGGTGTTTTCAAAACATCCGTTCTGGCTGGCAGTGTCACAGATGACATAGGCAGAGACGTCAGTTGTTGCTCCGAGAGGAATGCAGGAGCATTTCATCTCTCCTGTGCCTCATTCTTTCCAGTACACTACTGAGCCATGAAATATTCCCTGAGAGAAATGACAGGAGTCCCATTGCTTGCAACTTTGAACTGAGGAAAGAGATAAGAGACCAAAGGGGAGGACACAATCTTACAGCTTTCTTCAGGGGATGAGCTAAGTGAGCTGATCACTTGGTTTCATCTCAATGGCTTGAGTTTCTCGCAGACACAATCCTACAGGTTTTTTTCAGACCAAAGGAATGACCATTGGCTCCTCCTCCCTTCTGCTAGTCACAGTTTTAGCATCTCTCGAAGAGAAAAGGAGGCACAACGAATCTAACCAACGCTTCCTCACACCATCAGGAGTCCTCTATAGGAACTGATCTCCTGCCCATCACAAGCGACTGATTGTACAACTGAAAACTTGAGCAGTTGTTCCGGGGGGATGTTTAACTGTTGAACTACTGGCTGCTTAGGACAAGGTCCCTGCAAGAAAGGACTGAAATACCTCTAAAGATAATCATAGCTCTGGGAGGTCTGAATTTCTTCTTGCACACTTTCTCTTGCTCTCTGCTGGCTTCCAACCTCCCCAGTCGTTGCTGCTTGATACTTAGATAGCTGAGTTTCTGCATTCACTCCCTTTTCAGAGCACAGAGAGCTGGTAAAGCTGTTTGATTTTGATGTGGTAGGTGAGATAAGATTTCTCCCCCCTGCCCTCTTCTTTTTCTCCCTGTGCGGCTCCTGTCCTTGCAGTTCTCAGGACTTGACTAGCAGAGTTTTTAAATGAAGCGAAAGTCTTAGTGTGAGGTGAATCCCAAGACCACAAACAGTTTGGACTTCAAACAGTGAGAAAATTGGCGCCGAATGATTCCGCACACAAAGCAGAAAACTTTCATTTCCTGCAGGCAGGATGGAATTGACTGTTATATTAAGACTTCAGAAGGAGCACTGCCCCGGAGTAATTTCACTGCTGTCAGGCAGTGTTGACATCTAGATTAACCTCTGCGCAGTGAATTTTACAGCAAAGCTCATTGTAATGCATGGAGGGTATCTCTTGTAAATCCCAGCTGAAGCCCATAGTGTCCCACCCTTCTGCACAGGAGAAAGGGTCAGGGACCAGCCACTGTCACTTTTGACCCCAGCAGAGAGCGACTCTAACCTCATCCTGGCCAGTTCTGCTGAAACCGCTTTTCTACTGTGCTAAAGTGACGGTAGCTCCAGCCTGTTTTGTTGGGGGGTTTGCTTTGTTGTGGTTTGTTTTTTTGAATTCCCCAAAGAGGTTTACATCAAAAGGCTGACATTTTTTTGCCAGTGACAAACAGCTCCCTTCAAATATCCACCCAGCAACACAGTCCTAATTAAAAGGCACTAGTTAACCAGTGGCAATTAGCTGCTTGCACTGATTAACTCCAACACATACAATCCCCACACACAGTGCTCTGATCAGACATGATCCAGGATTAATTGACAGACAAACTCCCAGCTGATGTGAGACGATGGCATCCAATCCTACCCACCAGCCCACAGGCACACTATTAACTCTGTCTACCAAATCAAAACTGCATGAATTAAAGAAGTTCACGCAGTTCATTCAGTACAAGTCAGAGGACATCGCAAAAGAAGTTGTTTAACTTCTGAACTGAATGCTCCCGCTTTTAAGTTGGAAGCATAATCCAGATCCCAGCTTATAGCAAAAGACCCCAAGCCCCTTTGACTTTTGCTGTAAGAGTAGGTAGAGCAGCAAGATTTCCCAGGAAGAAGCACAATAGCTACTTCACTCTTCTGTGTGTGTAGAGATAATCCCATCTGTGGTTCTCTAGTGCATCCTGAGATGCATTTCTTTGTGAAAAAAAACCCCAAAACACTAGCATCTGAAAAAAAAAAAAGGAAGAGGAAGGGGAAGTTTTGTTTGTGTGGTTTTGCCACATCTTCTTATTCATACATTCAGACATTGCTCTGCAGTCATCTGCAGGAGGTTCTAGACAAGCTATCAGGTGCCAAACAAATTAGATACTAATCCCAAGGGCAAAATCTCAGTAGTACTTCTAGAAATCTCTTTCAGAGCCCACCCATCCTCTCACCCACAGCTCTTCATAGTAGGCTTACTGTGATATTTGTCAAAGGCTTTGGATAGCCTATGAAAAGGGGACATGCCTATAGTTTCTCCTCATCTTTGGATGGAGTTCTGTGCCTCTGGCATTTCTGTAACCAGGCCCATCAGGAAGATTTACTACCCCCAATCAGAATCCAGCTAAAAAGGCTACCCAAGGTTATAGAGAAGGTCAAGCTGCTGCTTTGGACTGGAATTTGCTTTGGAAGGAATTTGATGGACCAATTTAACCACCACAGCACATCAAAACCTGGTGGCTTCATTTAAAAAGTAATCAGTATTGTATTTCGCTTTAGACATCCGTGCATTAGTGTTCTGCAAATATGATTTCCTCTTTGTTTGCATTATTGATGCCATAAAATGTCAGACACATTAAAGAAAAAAAAAAAAAGAAAAAAAAAGAGGCCAACCTTTGGGGTTTGGAATGATTCTGGCTGAATTGCAGTTGGGTTACTTTTCTTTTTATTTCCCATGGCAGCGATGCACTGTTACTCATTCTGCTATTGCTTTACAAAGAGTTCTCTGTAAGTGTATTTATTCAGCCAACCGTATTTCAGGAAACACATAACCTTGATATTTTTTGCTGTATGTGGCAGTGCGTGTTTATGTGTGTTGGTGGGGGCAGAGGGAGGAGCTGGAGCTTTTTAGAAGAGCCCTCTGGTGTCTGGTAGTGTGTTGGCTTTGAGCAATGCTGTGTGGCGGCCTTCTGCTCAGGTGGCTGGTTTGATTTAATCTCAAGAACTGCTTTTTGTGATCAGGATTTAAGGTCTTCTGGTTTTGCACTGCCCAGAATCTGTCATCTGCTTTCACCATTCCGCAGCCATCTGCTATCCACAATGGTTCCTAGATGTCTATGCCACAGAGATTACACAGCACTCGAGTCTCAGGCATGTGATAGATGTGTTTTAGCTCTGATTCTGGACCAATGGCAAGTTTGCTGATTTAGCTTAGTTCCTACAATCCTCCCCACACAAGGCTCACTGACTACTGTTCCCAAGGCAAATGCTTTTAAGTGCTCAGTGCTTTTTTTCTCCCAGACCATTAAAGAGCACTGGCTTTGGCAGCCATACGCTTTCTGCTTCACCTCTCCATAGCAAATGCTGATCCATTGTTCAATTTTCCTGTGAACCTTTTGGAGGCATATTCTCCCTCTTAAAGTTTAAAAAAAAAAATCCTCTTCCCAAATCTTCTGACTTCTTGAAAGTAAAAGTGGGGGCAGGGGGGGGAGAAGGGTAGAATTATCTCTCTTATGTAGGGATTTTCATCAGTGCTAGTATTTCTTTTCAGCTTTTCCTTCCAGTGACAGCAAGACTTGGGAGCAGGGGGAGAGGGATATTATTGGAGCAGTCTAAGGAAGGGACTCAACTAGGACCTAGACTGCAAAGGCATCTGTTCCCCTACTAGGCCCTTGCCAGCTTCTTACAGCAAGAACCCCCCAGTTTTTCAGGAGCAGCTTCCTTCCCAGCTCTATTGTTCCTACTCCAGTTCTGAGGAATAACTTTCATATCTCCTTATCTTCACGGTTCCATTTCAGGGGCATCCAGAGAGCAAAAAGAAGAGATAATGGGGCCAAAAATGGTGTGTAATTCAGTGTCTTTCTCCCGCTTTCTCATCAGGGGCAAAGACAGGGAAAGTGGCAGAACAGAAAAACTATTTTCCCCAACAGGAATGATCCAGTTTGTTTTTAAACTCAGATATTTAAGGTGCCATGCAGCAGTACCTATAAATATGCCTTGGAATGTTGAATGAGCACAAGGAGTCTATTTGATTTTGGTTTTATGCCTGTAATTTCTCTCACCAAGAATTCAGCTGTTACTCAGCTCCCAGCAGGTTGTTCTGATTGCTGGAGAGATGGTTGGGATTGATTCCGACTGTGATCTGTTCCAGTCCAGCTTCATTCTTATGTAGCTAGATTGAGACAATAGAAATCATCAGCAAGGGACTGAATTGTTGTTCCTGTGTAACTAAATCGTCTTGTGCAACACCTTGCTAAACCTTGAAGAGGTTGAACACCCACAACTTTGAAGTCAGTAAAGGCTGCGGATACTGAGAGGTGCTGAAGATCACTATGACATTAGGAACAAAACGGCGGGAGAGAGGAAGAGAAATACAAGAAAAAAACCCAAATATTATCTCAGAAAAGACATTGGTTGGTTTATAATACAAGAAAATCCACTGCTGTAACACAAGAAAAGAGTCAGAATATTCACCCTGGCAACCAAGAACATTTGCCATCGGGACAGGAGCAGCTCTCTATCCTACAAACCTCTTCTCATTTTTAATTTCCTTTTTCTTCTCCTTCTGCTAATACAGAACAAATCCTGGCTTATGGCTTTCTGGAAAACTGAAATTAAGGTAAGAGGCAGATTTGGGAGAGGAACAGAGGCCAGATCCTACTGGATGATACAGCAGCTTTGTAGCCCGGCACCTTTTCAGCAGCAAGTGTCTGATGTGCCTCATTTATTTTCATACAACCTCTATCTGGTGCAAGTAGTGTTTACAACGAGGATAAACCAGTTCAGTCCTCAAGAACAGTAATGAAGAAAGCTTCCGGAAACTGGAGGTTTTAGGGGATTTCGGCCGCCGGGTCAGCACCGAGGACAGCGGCACCCCCCCCACACACACCCTCCCCCGCCGCTCCGGCAGCAGCTCCGCCTCTTCCCGAGCTCCGCTTCTCACGGAGCAACTCGGGGGCCCTCGGGCTCACACCGGGCAGGACACGGTTGTCTCACTCTTCATTCCTTTCTCCCATCCTTTTTTTCTAGTATGACCTCATTAGCCAGTATCTTGTTTTCAAGTGGTGGAGGCGAGATGGTTTAAAATGCAAAACGGTCCAATCCGTTTTTCCTTCAGGATTAAACTGCTCCACTTCTTTCTGCACTGGTGTTCCGCCTCTGAAGGCTCCGTCTCTAATTTGGACTGTGAAAAGTTCCTATCTTTCTCATCTGTTGGGACAGTTTGATAAATGGAGACGTACAGTAGTGCTAGCCCTTTAGAAATAGAGTATTTATTTCATTGGCAGCATCATGTGATACAGCTTTGGCCATCAACTAAATTTACTGTTGGTAAATGGTAAATGGACAAATCTTGTGGAAAATTCAAAGGGGCATATAAATGACGCTCTGCCCCCTGAAAGTTGTTTTGACATCGATCCATAAAAAAAGCCACTTTACTGTGTAGTAGAGAGTTGTCAGGAGAGTCAGACAAAGATGAAGAGCCATGCAGAGAAGAGCAGGCATCAACAGGCAAGGTTCCAAATGGAGAAGCAGTCATATCTCACATACAAAAGTAAAAAGCAGGTACCTCAATATCCAGCTTGCTCAGCCTGTATATATGGGATTTCATCCAGCTTGTTTTCCTCTATCACACTAAGGCATTATATCCTCAAATTAGGGTTGAACACCTCCTGAACCTCATCATGCTAGTGCAAAGGTGTTTGGCAGGAGCATGCAGGCCCATTTATCCCTGAAAAATTCAGTGTGAGGAAAAAAAACCAAACAGAAAAGTGGGCCAGAAAGTTGGGCTATTCCCCCCTGGCCAACACATGCAGCTTCCTAGAAGCAGTTTCTTCTCTATCCCATTTGCCAGGTACTTCCCAGCTGTAACTGGCAGTTACTACAATGGGACATCTGGATGGACACTCAGAGATAGTGAGGACTGGGAAGTGCCTGAGAGACAAAATGTCAAAACTTGTAAGTAACAGTACTGAAAATGAGGAATTGAGGCCAAACTTCTGATGCTTAGGGTCATCTGCAAGTCAGAAAGGATGAGCTTGGAAGTGTTGGCAGAGCTGATTTAATAAGGAGCTCAGTGAGCAAATAGTAGTAAGGAAAGGGAGTAAAGAAGCCTACTGGGAAACATGGAGAAGAAGGAAATGGGAAAGGATTTAATGCCCAGTACGGGGCCAGTGATCATGAGTGTAGTGAGAGTCAGGTGTGAGCTGTGGCAAAGCAGAATAGAGCCCTGGCAATTCTCAGGGAAGAACTACGGATGTGAGGAAGCAGTCACTACAAAATGATGTGTGCTCATCTAAAAGAGTCCTGAACATTTCTCCAAACCTTCAGCCTTGCTAAGCTTCTCCCAGACCCAACTTCTCTGCCTCGCATCCTTACAAATACCATGATATTCACTGCATTTTTTCTGTTCTCTGATGGCTCTGATTTTAGTATGAGAAGGAGAGATTGTTTTAGTTCCTCTCTCTCCCCCTGCACAGCCTCCACACCCAGCCAATTCCCTGTGTGAAGGAGAATTGCCTTTTTTTTTAATTATTTTTTTTTTCAGAAGTGTCCTCTAAATTTTCAGCTAAACTGGGAGGCAATTTCTTGCATGAGAGCTTCATATAGATAGGCTTAAAGCAGAACAAAAATAAATAAATAAATACATTAAATTACCTCCCCCACCCTGTCTTAATAAAGTGCTATTTTACATAAGTTATTTCAGTAGAAACGAAGGATTTTTGTGCAGGCAAACGACTGACTTTGATTTAGCTTTCAGTGAGTGTTACAGCTCCCTCTGTCTCTTCTGGGTCAGGCAAGGAGGCAAGGTTTCCCCAGGTAAAGGTTGAGGATGCACAACCTACTTGGGGAAAGGTTGTCTTGGGGCCTTCAGGCTGTGTTTGGGGTGGCATTTAGGGGCTGCATTGTGCATTTGCCTCTGGTAATTTCTGCAAGACATCGGTGTTGAAGCAGTATGATCCATCAGTGGCTTGTGTGGCCATGTGATGGCCTAGGCAGAGAAAACACTAGTAAGAGAAACACCCAGCCTCCAGAAAACTGCCAGGGTAGACTTCCAGAAACTACTCCTACTTCCAGCTGAACTGCTCTTCAATGATGTAAGCAGGCTTGGACCCCAGAAGGTGCTGCTCCACAGCTCACTCTGGCAAGCAAGCTGGTACTGAGAGGAGGATGGGGCTACATCTCAGCAGAAAGACATTTTGATGGCGTTTTTGTTGTTACTATTATTTAAACCATCTTATTTTAATCTCAGTTAATGTCACTGAAAGTCTGCATGAGCAGAAAACAAATCCTCTGGTGATGTTTGCTGAATTAATTTTTTTTGGCAGATTTTTTTTTTTTTTACCCCAGGCATCAATCCACACATTTGCTTAGTTTCTTTTGCATCTTTTGAAACCTATTTGCCATTTTGCAACTGAATTGCTGGTTCTCAACCTTTTCCATCCTGCAGTCTCCCCTTCTCTAAATCAAAACTTACCATTTTCCCTGCTAGGAACAACCCAGGTTACCCCTCAAGGGAGAACCTGGTGAGAGCAAGGTGGTCATGATCTCTGCCTGCCCATCCCACCTCCACTGGCTCCAGCTCAGAGGATAAGGAACCCTGATCTGAGTATTGGCCAAGGTAGGGTCCCTTCTTCTCCCCTACCTGCCACACCAAGTACATTGAGCACGCTGCTACCCTGGAAGGGGATGACTGATACAGTGTTAGTCAGATTTACAAGAAGACTTTTTAAATTAAGGATCTGCAATGAGGTCAAGGGACCTTTTAAAGTGCTGAGGTATTTACCCTCCCTCGACCTTCCCTTCCTTCCTGCCCTGCTTTGTCCCCTTCTCTCTCCCCAGCCTTGAAATGAAACAGAAAATTATTTTTTTAAAACTGTGTCGATAATTTATGTTTAGTATAAAGGATGATTTAATGGCATCACCAAAGGTCATTTTTTTTCATCTCTGTGTTGCTGCCCTGGCCCTAGAGGCTATGAATCCCCTTTTCCCCATAACTCCACTGCCCTCCCTTTCATTCACCTCACACAACCCTCCATCACCACCCCACCACAGCATACCACACACCAGAAACCTGCTTCAGGTTCAGCCGACGACCATTGGAGAACAGAGATTTCAAACCGAAACCTCCACTCCAGACCACTACAAACTGGAATCATTCCCACCTTGAAAATAGTCAGTTGCTGCAAATAAAAGGCAGACTCATTTCTTGAATTACGTACGTTTTTTTTTAAAAAAAACCTTTTATACCTATTTATGTGTGCGCGTGCGTGCACCACGTGTACACAGTGGTATATGTGTGCACAGATGCACACGAATCTCTCTCTCTTAAATATAAATATATTGTATGTTAGAGCTGTAAATATTCCTCGGTCATGTGTCTATGTCTTCTTCAAAGTATCATATCTTCAGTGTTATGTTAACAACTCCATTTATTGATTGATGAAACTCTGTGTAGACCTGTACCCTCCTGACATAGTTTATGTAGCTCTCTCTTCTCAAATAAAGTACAAAACTACCATTAGCAGGTCCTCCTCTCTGTTTTGTTTGATGTTGAGCATTCAGCTTTGATTCATAAAAGTCTTTGCTGAAAACTGATGCCGTTTCCAGCTATCCCAACAGTGCAGGAACCTCCAGATGATGCTTTAGGACTTCTGTATTGCTGGTCAGGCCAGTAAGCATAAAGATTGTTAACAAAATGTAATAATCTGTAGGTGAAATATTTTCCCAACTGCAGAAAATGTAGGTCTCACTGTTGACTTGATTCATTCTTCCCGCCTACCCTCAGGTGCAGCCTACACCAACCATAGTTCACTTCAACCTGGTAGAGACAACAGGAGTCCATGCTGCTCCTCTCCTCTGTCAGTGGGTCTCCACATCATTTCATCAAGCAGCCCTCCCATGGTTCAGAAAGCTCTCCTTGACTTAAAAGGATCCAGTCACTTTGTCGTCGTGTTGCTGGTTTGTTGTTGCCTGGATTGCTCAGCACCTAAACTCAACTACCCAGAGTAAATCTTGGGGCTGGGAACAATACTCAGGATTATGGCAAAATCCACTGCTGTCACTCACTTCCCCCCTGACTCTTGACACTGGCTTTGTGCTGAAATCACAAGGACCAGAGGATATTTACCATTGCAAGTTGAAAAAAACCCTTTTGCACAGATACACTTACTGGGCAAAACCGTAAAGGTGATTTGTGAAGTAACACTTAATTTACTGCAAGTGACAGCAGACTCTAGCTGCCAGGAATTTGACTGACAATTTCTATTTATTTATATCCTGCTATACAATATCTGCCTTAATGTTGTAAATTTTTCTGATTGGAATTTCACAGTGTCTGCTTGGATATTTATTGATCATAAAATAATCTGCACAACCCGTTAAAGTCAAGGCAGGGAGAACAGATGACAGAGAAATCACTCGACGGGATCTGGGTACCAGTGCCCAGGTAACAGAAGATGCTCAGATGCTATTTTTACATCATTATGTGTTGCTGAAAGCCAACCTTTTGAACTGCTTTTATGCTGTTTCCCAAAAGCCTCTTCTGAAATGCTTCCAAGAGCCTGGTGTTGAGTTCCTACCAGCAACTCCATATGGACCCTGTAACATGCCTCATTTGCAGCTCCTCACCATTGAGAAATCCCACTTTTACAATGAAATCTGGTGTTTTCACAACTGTTCACTAAGACGGCCCACGAGAAAAACATTTGGCTCTTTCTACAGCAGTAAGACCACTTTTTTTTCTTTTCTTTGTTTTTTAATTATTATTTTTGGCAAGCAAAGACAGAAATATAAAATTTCTGCCCACAGGGGAAAAATTGTGAAACTTGGTCCCAGATGGGAGTTCCCATGTTGCCCGGTGAACAGTGTCTTATTTCATTCACAGCTTCAACTATGCAGCTTTCCAATGGAATATCTCCAGTGGCTTTTTGCCTCTTGAGTTTGGGTTTTTTTGTGATTGGTTTGGTTTTGGTTGGATTTTTTTTTTTTTTTCTTGCTATGGGAGACCTTTGCTCCGCTGCAGAAATTAGAGATGTGTGCTCTCCTTCAGTGGGTGCACACCTGAGCATAACTTGGTCACAGCCAAACTCACCCTTTCCCCAGAAGTCTAAACATCTCACCACCAGTCCAGCACACACCCACCTGCTCACCAACAGCCATCCAGGGTGACACCCCTCCCAACCCAGCGCACACAAATACACCCCACTACTGCAACCCACCACTCTGCCCACTCCTGCTCTTGTTCAACAGGAGTCTGCTCTTCTCCCTAGAAATGCTGCGCTAGTTATTCATTCCCGCTGCTTTCTCAGCCCTCAAACCAGGCTGCAACCTCACTCCTCAAACTCATCTCCCTTCCCTTTCTCTACATCAGAATAATACACTAAAAGCTGATGATTTGCATTTAAGCCATATTAGTTCTGGCCAGAAGCCTGGTGGGCAGAGATCTCTTTTATTACTGATTTAAGGCATTTATGTGATAGAGATCTTTCGAAATTCATTAAAAATACCACCAAAAAAAAAAGGCACCTCACAGTTTAACCAAGCTCCCCAGGAGTCACCTTACTGTGCCCCCTTCCCAGTACCTGTTGCAATTTGTCTTCACCTATCTGAGAGGAGGTGATTACATGAGCACGCAGCGGCTGGTGGAACATCTAATGGGCTGGGAATGAAAACACACCAAAATAAACAGCAGCTGAGGCCGCCTACAACTGGGCTCTCAGTCTACAGGCAGATGCCCTGGATCAGACAGCATCCCTTGTGGAAAGGTGGAAGAAGGAAGAACCGGATCCACCCAGGGCTCCTTGTACTTTATTCCTGCCACAGCCACCCTGAATCAGCTCAGGCACACAGAGTAACCTTTTCAAGCTCCATAAAACCCTTCACAGATGTCACGGTTTAACCCCAGCTGGCAAATAAGCACCACACAGCCGCTCGCTCACTCTTCCCCTCAGTGGGATGGGGGAGAGAATCAGGGTAAAAAAGTAAAACCTATGGGCTGAGATAAAGACAGTTTAATAGGATGGAAAAGGAAGGGAAAAAATAATATATACAAAACAAGTGATCCACAATACAGTTTCTTACTACTTGCTGACCGATGCCCAGCCAATGCCCAAGCCACAGTGTCCCCTGGCCAGCTCTCCCCAGTTCATATACTGGGCATAATGTCGTATGTTATGGAATACCCCTTTGGCTCATTTGGATCGGTTTTCCCAGTTGTGTCGTCTCCCAGCTTCTTGTGCACCCCCAACATCTGCTGGCAGAGTACGAGAAGCTGAAAAGTCCTTGACTTAATATAAACACTGCTTTGTAACAACTAAAACATCAGCATATTATCAACATTATTCTCATCCTAAATTCAAAACACAGCACTGTACCAGCTACTAGGAAGAAAATTAACTCTACCCTAGCCAAAACCAGGACAACAGATTACCCTTTAGAAGGCAGGAAGGGCAAGCAGAGCCCCATATCCCCTCTGGTCAGAGGGAAAGGAAAGATTCTGGCCTTCTCCCAGATTGCAGAGAGAGCCAGACGAAAGGTTAACGCACGATGTAATCACAAGGTAAAAGAACAAGGCGGGAGCAGGGGAAATGATTTCCTGCTGAATTGTGGCTGCTGTTATTCCCAGAGAAAAGCAGCAGGTATCCAGGAGCTTCTCATTAGCCAGCATGATTTCCATTAGGCTGTCTATTAACATTTTGTGGCCATAATAAACACCTACATAATTAACACAGAAAAGGAGCCCTCTCTAGGCTAACAGAAGTGGCCAGAACAAGCTGGGAATAGCACAGGCAGGCCAGTTCCTGCCTGGAAATTTCTGCATGCAAAAGAATTGCTCCTTCCATCCTCCTGGGATAAATTCCCTTGCAGAGAGTTAAGTTTTAATGTTTCTGTCCTCCTAGCTCAGTCTAGGAGGACATCTAACTCTGCTTTGCAGCTGGAAAAAACATTACAGAGCAGGGTAGAAATTGTCCTTGCAAGTCCCTAGGAGAGATCCCGGACACCCCAATATTCCCTAGCCCTCTGCCATATATTTGAGGAGCATTTTCCTGCTAAAAACTGACAGAAGAAGAAATCCCTTAGGAAAACACGCATGGTCTCAGCTAGTAGACAAGCCCCAGGAGCTCATACAAAGTCCCTGTGGAAAAAAGATGGGACTTATTATAAATTTGGCTTGTTTATAACCATGAAGCACCTCAGGTCCACTGAGAACTGATGAATGATGGGGAAAACAGACACAGGTAAAACATGATCTCCCTAATGCTTCAGTTACAGGCTTTCCATACCTTCTCCATCCTACCAAGAGGACAAACAACATTTCTGAGGATGGTGCCCACAGGGAGAGCCTACAGGTAGCAGTGGGGCTCCTCCACAACCCTCCAATTGCCAAAGCTTTCATTGCTAAACCTCTGCACAGTAGATTGAGGACATGTCATTTTGACAGGGCTGCCTATCCCCCCTGCCCCACCCCCATTTCAGACCCCTGCTGCTAAGAATACGTGTGCCCTTTATCATAGCTTTGAAATAGAGAGAGACACTTTGGAATTCAATTAGTCAAACAGTTGCCACAGCAACAAAAACATATAAACTTAAATGATTTATACTCACAGACACTACTTCAAATAGGAATAAATTTAATACAGCAGCTGGGAATGAAATGCATTGTACAATAAGAAAATTGTATTTTTTCTCTCCCTGATGATAGGCCTCAAGGTCTTAATGCAATATAGATGAAAAAAGATATTTGGGCAGAAGGAAGCGGAATACATTGTGCTGTATGTACAATGCTTGCTTGGAGAGTGTAACACATAATGAGCATGTACATCTAATCACAGAGCTGCGATTCCGATTGCAGACAGCCACAGATCAAAGATTGCAGCTAGCAAATTGACTGTGTGGTTTCACTTTCTTTCTTCAGCTCTCCTCCATCTCATGAAACCTTTCCTGTCAGACACCCCAGATGCCCCCAGGAGAAAAACAAATCTACCCTTATTCCAGCAGCTTCTCCATCCACTACAGAGCCAGGTCCCAGCCTGGTAAAGTGAGATTTGTGGCTTTTTTCTAGCAGAAACTCTGTGATTCAAGTGTAATTCTGAGACTCAAAGTAGAAATGAATTCCAAGAAACGTGCAGGAAATTTTTTTCCTCTGCAGGAAAATTGCAAAAGCTTGCATGGAAATCTAGAGTAGTCACTCAAAGTCACCTGCAGTATTTTTGCCCATGAAAAGCTGAACATGCAGTGAATGCCACACTCTCTACAGCTTTCCTTTGAGTTGCCCTGGAGAGGACTACAGGTATGTGGGATGTGAGATTGCACGGGAGATAACACAGGTACAGACCATTAGCATTAGCACATCTTTGCATCCTCAATCAGGTACTTACAAATATATCTTTTCCCAAGCAGAAAGGGTTCCATGAATGAAAAAGTCATGTAGGAGCTTAGAGGAGCCTTATGGTTAGTGTCCAGTAATCAGGAATTGACCACAAGTTGTGCAGAAACTGCCTCCTTCCTTCCTAAAGTTCCAGCAGATGGTTTAACTCAGAACTGTGGAAAGTTGTGTCCTTGTAGCTCATCCGCCTCTTTGTTGAAGTGTCAAAGCCAGCTACCGTCAGGCCTTGGCAGTGCCTGGACCAGAAAGAACCAAGTATTGCCTAGAGTGTAAAACAAAGTGGAGATCCAACCACTGGCTCTTTATTTCCCTTAAGAGGAAGTTACCCTGTCTTCCTAGGAGGCATTTTGGAAGTCATTACCTGCACCCACAAAGCCTGATCAACATGGGCACCCACTGCTGTCAATGGATGCTGAGATTGCTAACATCCTTGGAGGGCTCATGCAATGTTATACCCAATTCTATGAAATTTTTCATCTGACCTGCTCAAATATAGTGCATTTATAGTGGAAATAAGATCTTTATTTCCTGTCTAGATCATGCTTATAGCACCTTCCCTTTCACTTCACAAGAACTTAAACAGGATGACTCCCATGTGCTTTGGGATCCTTTGTGGAAAGGAAACTTCTCTGGCTCAGATTATATATTGAGTAAACATCATAGGTCTAAGCAGAAGAGGGAAAAGACAGAATACCTCTGAGAAGAACAGAGTACTTTCTTCTAAGTATAAACAGACAAAACCACAGGCTGTAGCTCTAACAGAAGTTATGGGCTTCTCAATGTAAAAAATTATTAGGGTGCGTTTTTATGGTTTGTTTTACATAGGAGGTCAAGAGTGCTGTTCATAATTAGAGTTGGCAGGTGGGGTAGAGAGTTCAGGATGCTTTGGGCACAAATCGAGATCGACACCTGCAATTCTCTTTGGCAGCTTTGGAAAGGAAAGCACGCAGATGCTCAACAACAACTAAACAAAGCTAATAATGAAATCATATTTATGTAGGCAGGAAGGAAGCTCAATTGCCAGGAGAGTACTAAAGTCTACAAGTGTAAATACATACCAAATAAGACAGCTTGATGAGATGCCAAGTTTGCTTAGCATAGTATGGCACTTTACTGCTGAAGTGTTCCTGCAGGAGGGAAACCAGGAAAATGTCAAAAAGGTCAATGGGTGAAATGTGTAGCTCCATCAGGAAACTATGCAAACAAGCTTGTGTCTGTAGGATTTAGCGCTGTCTTGTGAAGTGCCTGTTGGTCCCATCACATTAAAGCACAAGCATTTTGTTCCAGAGCTCCGGGTATTACTGATCTAGAGCTCACTGTTCCCTTCACATGGCAAAGTACTAAGCCCCATAATTTATAGATGAAGGAGCTAATGTACAAAGTTTGCTTACTTGAAGGTTCTGGATTTCAAGCACAAATTCAGAGAAAAAAACCCAACACAATATTGACACCATAAGGCATGTGGTGGGGCAAGTGTGTGAGGATTTGTAGTATTTGTATGGCGAATATTTGTCTATGAAGGAGGCAAGACAATAAAGGAAATGAGTAGCTTTAGAATATCTCTGAGCTGCACTCTCAGACCAGACTATTCACAAATTCCGAGTCGAGGGGGAAAAAAATTCCCTCAAAACCAAGAACAAATAGTACAACTGTCTCTGAAGATGTTTAGAGTGCAAATCAGAACCATTACGATATTTAGACCCTGGATCAATCTCCCATAGAGGTTGCAAAAGGCAAGATCCTAAACAGTTGAAAGATGGAGCTCAGCCAAAAGTATTCAGTCTGTAACAGCCAAAGTCTTGACTCATCTGGGAAGTTCTCTTCATCTCCCTGTTCCTGTGAAGGTAACATCTGCTCTACTCTTTCCCTGCTCCATCCCTCCTTGGTATGGTGGCATGGAGAACAGCAGGCTGGTATGTCCATCCCCACTGCACTCCTTCTGGATTAGGGGATGGAGCAGTTCAGCAGCCGGCTCCCCAAGCCACAAAGTACATTTATCATCATCTTTACACGCCTTTACACAGCTGGCTCTCCTGATGATAATGTGCTCTACAGTTTCCCTTGCTGGCATGGCTTATGTTAATACTCCATTAACATTGCTAATCAGAGACAGACTTCTGGCAGCATCTCCAGGGGATGTGCAAATGTTGTCCTATGCCTTTTAGTTTAGGAGATCAGACTTTAAGATGAAATCCATTCCCAACATCTCTGATTTCAACAATTAAATGAGGCTGCAACATCTGGGAGCTGTTCAATGCTGGATGCATGTGGTTCCTACTGCTCCAAAATAAGTTCTTTTAAACCCCCTTTTATGCCAACCCTCAGATACATGACATTTGGAACTTTAATTCACTTGGGAAATCAAAGGCTGCTAGAAAGATGAGATAGAATCAAATCAAAGATAAAAGGTACAGAAGGTCCTGAAGGTCTGAAAGTGCAGACGGCTTCATCGCAAGAGATGAAAACCTTAGTATGACAAACTTTGGTCACAGGAGATGAAAACTGAGACATGTGATGTGTGTCATCCATTAGAGCCTCAAGCAAGTTCGCAGGGTGCCTTCTAATTGCACTGTGGCTACTGTATTTCTTATTCCCCTGAAGCCCGGCTGTATGGAGAATCCTCTGGAAGGAGATGAGCAGCCAGTTTTTGAGCTAATCCTACTGCCTTTTGACGTTGCTTCTTCCCTCTTCTCTTCTCCAGCATGTTCCTAATTCATCTTACCCCATCCATAAATCCAGATTTTAGTTTGAACTATTCCTTCTTACTTTTCAGGAATACTTCCTAACGCCCTTTAGCTTTGCAAAAGGGGACTAGTTATAATTAGATTAAGTAGAATTGGATACCGTGATATATTTGGCCTCAAGAAATTGCTGGGAAGTTCTAGTTGCATGGGTAACATGAAGGCAACTGCTCATTGATACAATTTTCAAATCAGCTCAAATTTTAGGTGGACTGCCATTCTTCACAGGATTCAGAGAGAGTATAAAATTAATGTTTGTTTAACAGAGAAGGTAAAAGCAAAGGCCTACACAGCAGAAATAACTTTATTTCCAACAAAAATATCATAAAAGGAGCAGAATGAAACACAAATATTGGAAGAAGATGTAATGCCTGTAAACCTCCCCCACTCCCTCAGCAACTCACAACAGCTGAGGAGAAGGATGATGTAGTTAAACCAGTGAAATAGTCAGTCTGATCAGCAAATTTATGCTCTCATTCAAATAGATGCATAAATCCATTTACTGGCCAAAATTAGGACATGCTTCCTCTTTAGTTTTCCCTTCCCTCTCCCCTCAGCTCATGAATCATAACATGTTAGGGTTTGGAAGGGAACTCAAGAGATCATCTACTCCAACACCCCTGCCAAAGCAGGATCCCCTAGGTCAGGCCACATAGGAACACATCCAGGTGGGTTTTGAAAGTCTCCAGAGGAGACTCCACAGCCTCTCTGGGCAGCCTGTTCCAGGTTCCGTCACCCTCACAGTAAAGCAGTTTCTCCTCATGCTGAGGTGGAACCTTCTGTGTTCCAGCTTGTACCCTTTATTTCTTGTCCTATTATCAGGCACCACAGAAAAGAGACTGGCTCCTTCCACTTGACACCCACCCCTTAGGTATTTATAGACATTAATAAGATCCCTTCTCAGCCTTCTCTTCCAAAACTAGATACAGTATTCCAGGCGTGGTCTCACCAGGGCAGAGTAGAAGGGGGAGGACACTTGTTGTCTTAAATGGAAGGCACTTCCATCGCAGGAAATAATGTTTACTGATGATTCGCAGTGATTCAGATACAAGGAGAACAGCAGATTTTAACAAGCAGCTTCAGACCAGTTATATCGCACAGAAAAGCCAACATTTGCCTTTCCCAAGAAAAGTCAACTCAATTTACAGAAAAAGGAGGACTCACAAATCAACAGTCTCCATCAGTATCTAAATGATTAAGATGTATGTGATTCATATCCATTTGGAAAGCCTTCTCCAAAGCTCTAGAGGCCTCACCAGAACCTATTCAGATGCACAGCTCAGACATGCAGTAGTCGCAAGGTTTATTTCAAACATTTTAGGAGTGTGGTTTCCATGCCCACTCGTTTTAAAGATCTGAATTCCAATTTCAGCTAAGGATGTATCATGTTCACTGGAGATGGGGAAAAGTGTGCAAGGTCCACGGCACATGGATACAACCTTCAGTCGCTGGTTGGAAGTGATTTCTAATACATCAGCTCATTGCTATAGTAATGTGTTTTGAAGCCATTAATTAACTTGCTGCTCTCTCCATCATTCACATCTACCTAGAAGAACTGCAGACCCATAAAAGCTATGCGTGAAAGGCTGAGATTTCTGTGGGATGTAGCCGAGCAGATCGTGGGCAGGTGCTATGAAAACTTCCTCATACATTGCTTCCATGCAGCTTCATTGCATCCTACGGCATCAGACCAATGCTGCCAGAGCAACATCTTCTTGTTCTACCAGACTTAGTTCAACTGCCTCCTCTTAGAATCACTGCCACTGGGACATCCCAAATCTCAGTTCCGTGTTCTTGGACTCTCCAGTCTCACATTCTACCTTAGGGGATAATGTCAATTAATGGAAGATGAATAGATGTGTAGTGAAAAAATTCTGCCTATTCCTCCTAGACATAAGTTGTAATCTTTCTCCAATTTATTCTTTATTCAAATGTTTTCATCAACCTGTTTATTTATTACTACCTTCTTGGACTGGAGCTTGTTTGCGAGTAGTTTAATACATGTCCTTCATATTCAGTACCAGAGCATGAGTGAACAGCTCGTTCACACACTGCATCTCTTCCCTGGCTGGAAAAGGGTTAACTGCCTTGAGCGAGGACTGAGACCCAAAGACTAAAGATGATGTGTCCCTTCTATGCTGTTCTGCAATATTAACTATTCTGCAATTCACTTCTGTTTTGTTTCAGCAGCTTCCCTCACTGAACCATCAGAGAGCAAAATTGCTTCAAAATAATAACCAGCTACGTGGAAGGTTATTTGGAGAGGGGAAAAAGCAGAGTTTTACTCTAGATTTACATAACTCTCAACTCACACATTTCACTTGCAAAGTAAAGTGTGCCTACACCTCTTTCTTCAGAGCCAGCGCCTCAGGAGCCCACCCTCTTCGCCTGACCTCTGCTTCCTCTCTTTACAGATGAAACACCCTCCCTTATGTAACATAGATATCACTGGAAAGACTTTCAGCTCAGGAAGGGAATTTTTCCAGGTTAAGAACAGTAATGAACAGATTTTAGGCAAACTCAGGTCCCACACACCCCACCTAATATGGTGGGGTTGCTGCAAGTCAGTACTTCTGAAACCCATAATAGACTAGTCCTGTCAAAGCATATAACATCCCTGTCTTTGACTAACATCACTGCACACTCTGAAGCAGCTCTATCCAGTGGATAGAAAGTACATTTGTAGGATTTCCATTGCACTTGTCTCTCTCTTTCACGCACAAAAATGAATCTTAAAGTACAGATTAATATTTAAACAATCAGGGCTACAAATATCTTCCAACCTTCCTGGACAAGAAAGTTCTTGAATGGAAAAACAGAGTGGGGAAAAAGCACAGGGAAAAAAAAAAACACAAAAACCAACAAAACTCTTTTCAAATGGGAATTTACTTTTCATTTCTGCTCCCTTTGATATAGCCAGGATTAACTGCATTTCATCCCCTTCGAAAGGACACGTTGGGTTCCCAGCTGTTTTTCCACTATCAATCCCTGGAGAACAAAGCTTAGGAAGTTAAATGAGTTTGGGAATCTCATCTTCACTTTTAATTAATTTGAAATGAATGTACACTAATGACAGCACCACAGCAAGATTGCCAAAATTTTCCCTGTCTGCATAAGGAAGGGTGAACACCAAAGAGTCTGGGATCTCACCAACAGCTTTAATTCTTTCTTGCTGCAGATACAGCCAAAACTTTGCGGTGGAAGATGGTCTGAAGGGTTCACCAGTTGTCATCTCCATACACCCCTGTGAGCCCTGTCCTCAGAGTCCCTGTGAGAATGACAAACAGAAATGCGCCTTTCTGGGTTTAGACTGCAAGGAGTTGAAGTGCCGTGTCCCTATTTAGAGCCCCACTTCCAACTTTTCCTGTTTGTTTTACATGAATTATGAAACTACAAATGCACTTCAAGTCACTCATGTGGGAAAAAAAGTGCCTGGAAACAGCCTGGTGATCTTATTTTCCTACCATTAGCCTCACTCATGGGTGGCAGGACTGGTGGAATCTTAGAAGGTTCCTGCTCTGTTGGTTTTTAAAGGCAGAGAGTGGGGTCATATTGTGACAAAGAGATGAGTGTTAGATTGCTTCTTGTGCTGACAAGGTAAGCTATGGCAAGAATGAATGTTGGGCCGGGGATACTGAAAACCTGTGTCTGGAACTAGAGGCTGTTAAATCTGAGAAGAGCTACCTCTAATTTTGGCAGAGAGCTTACAGGGGTTGGAGAAGCCATTCTGCGGAGATCACAACCTCCCCGATCAGAAGTAAAAGTTCAGCTCAAACCCCCATACAGAAATGGTTGAGGGAAAAGACAAGCAGCTAAGTGGACTGGATTTGCTGATCTCACAAAGAGATTCACTTATAGTCACTCTTAGTAAATGGAAAATAGAACAGGAAGCCAGATCAGCACTGGAAATTAAGTCAAATGAGAAGAGAGGGTAGTATGAGAGAAAGGATTTGTGCCTATGCATCTGTGTTAAGGTTCTTAGAGAGAGACCTTAAGGGCTTTGTAGTGTGGAAGGAATGAGTTTAAACAGAGCAGTTCCCACTGCCCAGTTCACTGGGAACCGTTCATCCATCGCAAAGCTGGTTGGCCTTTCTCATTCTGAGCCTACAGCTTTGCAGGAATTCAGCTCAGAGCATCTGTCCCAGCAGCGTCTCCTTGCTTCCCTGCAGAGCTTCTGTCTCCAGTCTCCTCCAGGCTCCCCACTTTGTCCATCCTCTCAGTTCAAGTCTAAATATAGAGCATGCCTTGCTATCCTACAGAGGAAGGCACTTGCTGCCAAAACAACAAGGTTCAGCACAGGAACTTGGGTTACAAAGGCAACAATGATCACAGATAGGAAGGAGAACTAACTCATCAAGCTTTGATACCCACCTACTCTACCCCCTGTGTCTGGCCATGCAGTGGAGACAACAGATACTTGCAGATATATATAAACACAGGCTGTAACCACGAACGTTTAAAAAGACCATGCCCAAAGGAGGCTTTTGTTCAGTTAAGACCTAAGGCATTAGCACCAGCCTGGCTAGAACCTGCATTTGTTTGTGCAGGTAACCAGCCTGCAGTCTGAGGTTAACCTTAGAGTGCCTTCAGAGATGCGGAAAGCGATTACCTCATTTAAATTAAACAAAGATTCCTATAGCTGCTGTTGTGCAATCTCTTCCCGGCTGTAATTGAGCACCAGCATATTTACATGGGGGCTTTTGTGGTTGGGCGTAAGTCGTTTGCAAGATATTTTTACTGCTTGCGAGGGAATCTACGAGAAAGGATGAGGCAGAATGTCTTGGAATGCAAAGTACTGAGATGGATTTTAACCACTGCACAACAGCAAATGGGTTATGCTTGGCTTTTTACTATTCAGCTGGTAGCAATAAAACAGTGCTTGGCTTACTCTTTTACAGAGCCAAGTTCTTTATCTTGAAAGAACAATAGTGAAAAAAGGCCTGTAAAGGAAGGAGGCAGCCTTCTGAAAAGTCCCCTTAAGAATGCCTCAGAGCTGAACACAGGAGGCTTAACTCCTCCACCTCCAGCCCCCGCAGTGGCAGCTCTCTCCCCAGTTCCTCAATGCACCCAGGGTTAGAAAAGCTACAATTCAGCCTTGTCTCTGGTTAGTGAGATAAACATGAACACGCCGTTTACTGCTACTCATCTTAAGGGGCAGGGAGACAGCTTCAGCTGCTTCTCAAGGCAATGCTCACCAATAAGGTGCAGAGGGAAAGTCCTTCCAGGCAGTAACGGTGCACAGCTTTGCCTCTACATTCTGGGAGCTCTCCACTAACGTCTGCAGAAGTACCTGACTGCACCGGTATCTGGAAGGATGATGTTCACCCAGAGGCTCCTAATCTTAGCATCCACTTAAGGCAGAGAAGAGACAGGCCTCAACAGCAGTGAATAGAAAAGGCTTCTTAAGTAAGACTGATGGGCACAGACAGATCCTCTGGTGCTCTGCTTCACCAGCTCCCAGATCTGTATCAGCATCATACATTATATGGTCTTCTTACTCCTTGGCTAGGGACACAGTCATGGTTCAGTGTTTTAATTAGCCTACTCCAGGCTATCCTGGCCATAACGGCTCACAGGGAGAAAGATAAACATTATGCAGAAATTATGTCAATTTATAAGATATTCAATTAAAGAAAACAAACAGTATAAACTAAGATCATCAGAGCTAGATGACAGGGAAACCATCCTGCTGGGAGTCAGCTGCCTCTGGCCCTAGGCAGGCTAACATACTACTACTCTGCACTTCTTGCACCAGAAGGAGTCAAGGAGAACAAGACCACTTGGGAGGTAAAGTTACAGAACAGGTCCTTCAGCAAGTGGTTTTGGCAGCTTAGTCCAGGGCTCCTTCACCCTCTCAGGGATCAAAACTTTTGTCTTCATCTCAAGTTTTCTTCAAAGCAAGGGGAGGCACAGTCCACTCCAAGTTTATTAACCTGCAGCCAAGTTCTGTTTCTTTAAAATTTAGTCTCACCATTTTCAGTTCAGATATCTGTAAATGGCTGAAGTATAAAGCTGACTTTCAGAGGCTTCTCTTGCACCCACACCCAACCGGGACTCTTGAGCTCTGCTGAAGAGGGGCTATTTTCTAAGAGGGTGTGTGAAATGGGAGAAAGGATGCTGGGAAAGAGAGCAGCAGCATGCTCTGCCCTCAGGGTTGGGCACACAGCTGCAGGAGCAGCAACTACATTCAGGGCTGGATCTCATAAAGGAAATGAGGAGTGGAGAAAATCACAGCATTTAGGGATGGAAAGGTCCATTTGCTCTCTCCCTTAGCCCACCAGTGACAGATTGCTCCCTTGTGCTTTGTCCTGTGTTTAATGACTCAAGCAGCTAGGGCTTCTATTTACATCCTCAGGGAATGACTCTACAGCTTCAGGAACCTCCATGGGGGGAAATCTTAGAGGCACAGCCTGTGTTTACCCCAGTATAACTAAATAGCATGAAAAGTGGGGATGAGGGTAAATATTGCCTTTAGCCTGTGCCGTCTCTCTGGAATACTTGGGGTAGACTTGTATCAGACCTACCACCATCAGTGCTTCAGCGAAGTCCTTTTTGCCAATGTGAGCCCCAACTGAGAGCTCAGCATCTGGGCTATGGGGACTTGTCTGTTTCCCTGCCAGTCTGTGAAAACAGAGTCCCTCTGTGTGCGCCCCAGGCAGCCACAAAGCCGCAAATGGAGAGCCGCCTGTGCTGTTGGCCCTTGGCATTTCTTCTGCACCTTTTCCCAGCCTTTTTCCTGCAAGGCCAGTGCTGCTTTCAGAGAGGGAAGGGAAGCAGTGACCCTGCGAGTATTACAAATCGCTAAGCCTCTCTCCAGGGAATGGAGAGACAGGACCGTTCTGGCCTCAGTAAGTTGCACGTTGTGTTACTATCTGAGATTCTCATTATCTCCAATGGAAGCTGTGATTTGTTTCTCAGTTCTCATTTCTCTTTGTACACAGTTGCCTCTCCTTTTAAAAGCAGCTTTTCCTAGGAGCTCTGGCCTCAAAGGTTCCTTTTTCTTCATGTGTGAATTACAGATGTCACAAACACCTCCGACATGGTGCATGATTCCTCATTCAAATGCAGACTAGCTGAGGGGGAAAACTAGTCTTTAGATCTATAGCATCCCCTGGGGATATCAGCATAGGACACATACCCATACCAGTGATAAGCCAAACTAGACACTGGATGTCACCAGCACTCCACTGGAAACACAGAGGATGGAGCAGGTATCTGGCAGTAAAAACCTCCGCTCTTAAAGCAAGCAGTCTGGTTAGCCAAAAGAAGCGTTGGCTGGGCACGAATTAACAAGGATCATCTAATGTATCCTAGAACCAGAATAAGTCCAGTAAAAGACACCCAGGTGAGGTGCTGAAGGAAAAGGATGAAATGAGATTTTTATCCTAGCTTGGAGAGAAAAGCAAGTCCAAGGATGGTGCAGGAATCTCCCAGACATCCAACAGTCCGCAAGCCTTAACAACTGCCAAAGAAAAGAGGTAGTGCCTGCAAATCCTGCATTCCAACATATCTTCAGGGCTCTCCAGAAGGGAGAGTTTGTCAGTACAGATGGGAAATACCTGCCATCATAATCTGACATCTCCCAATGAAAAAAACCTACCAATGCACATCAGCAACCTTCACTCCCATGCTCGTAGAAGCCTTTCACCCTTATACCCCAAGAACCTATGCCAGTATAAGAGAAGAACAGCCTTGACAAGATCTCAACTTGGCTGCTGCTCAGATCTCAGCATGGGAGAAGAGGAGAAGACGACTTTGGGCAAAGCCCCAGCTAACTCTCAATAACATCCATGCACTGAGACACGTAGAGAGGCAAGGTGCTTGAGGAGAAGGAGATGGAACCTATATACACCTGACCCACTGTTCAATCCACAGTAGCATATTCACACTACGTCTGATGCTTTCTGGAAGAGTAGCCCCCTCAAACACATGTTGAACAGTAGATCTGGTTGCTTCCTCCACTAATACCTGGGATAACAGGCTGTGGGGCAGTTTAGGTAGACATGATCTACACTAGGCTGTCAGACATGGAGCTCCTGGACAGGTACAAAAGCAAGAATCTTCTCAATTCCCTGTAAAACTGCAGGTAGATTCTTCTGATTAGAGATGCTGGAGAGCTTAATGTCACAAAATGCTGTGTGAAAACAGGAATTCACACCTTTGTGGGTGCATTGACAACATTTCCTTCTGGATGGAAAGAAACAGCTCAACTGGATGGAAAGAAACAGCTTAACCGCCCTTCGCAGACTCAGCCCTGTCAACAACCAGAGCGGAGTTCCTCATGAGTGGGCTGTGTTTTTGCAGTAAAAGATGAGATTTTGGTCCACACCTCCCTCAGCCCTGCAGTAAAGATTTGGGTGGAGGCTGTGAATACAACACAAAACTCAGGATGACTGTGGCTTTATTCCAGTGTGGGAGGGTAAAGGCTCCCATCAAGCTTTTCCCAACATGAAGAACCTCCTACCTGGCTGCATAATTATGTTTCTGTGTCCAGCTGCTTTGTTTGGTTGCTTGTTTTAAGCTCCCTTCTGTTTAATACCTGGCTTTGCTGGAGTGCCAAGGGAGACAGGCACTTGAACTGACTGCCACCCTGCTTTCTCTCTTCATAAACAAAAGCATGGGAGTGCTTCACTGGCCTTCCAAATACAGAGGCTTCAAATTAAATTACAACATCACTGATAATCAGCAGACCAGGGATTAAACTGATTGGGGCTCTGCCAGACCAGATTTAGCTTTCATTAAGTTCTGCCCACAAACCAGACTTGCCCATACCCTTGTTCTCAAAGTTACAATGTGCACAGAGGGAGAGCAAAATCTCAAGTACTTTACTGTTTAAAATTCTAATCCTTTCAAGGTCCGGAAATACCTGGGGTCTAGCTACCATGTCGTCTATCCAACATTTGCCGTTAGAAGTAAAAATCTGACAGCAAGCCATTTACATGAGGGTTTAAGAGGGATGCAGAGAAACTACAAGAGCAGGGATGTAATCAGCAGCACAGAGAAAGTCTGAAAGGAGCTTGTCGATCCCTATGAAATAGAGCAAGAAGCTTATTTAATTTTTTTTTTCTTGTGTGTGTAAATTTCCTAAACAGCTGACCTAAATGAGTTCTTACCATGATCAGATAGCCTAGGACAACAGAGTAATCCTTCTAATAGGATTACAGGCTGTGCTAAAGGAGACTTCAGGCTTTTCTGCTCTGCATTGTAATACATACACATAGACACACACAGATTTGTGCCTAGTATCTGCACACCTGGTATTTTCCCCAGTTATCCCCCTCATTACCCAGCCCTTCACATCCCAATTCTTGGTTTCTCCACAATTGCTATAAAGTAGTCATCAACTTTAGACTGAGAAAGGAAGCAGGAATAAATCAAAGAGTTGAAATCATAAAGGTGGACAGATGGAAGTGCAGGGAAATTAGCATCCAAAAAGGCCAGTTTCAGTAGAGTTCCAGGGGGACTGGTATTGCCCGATGCCAGTCAGCCTTCCCAGCGCTGTTCGGCAAGGCAGTATAAAATCCCTGCCACTAAGACTTGCAGGCAAGACAAAAGCTGTTGGAGCAACATATAGCAATTCAGCAGGAGGCCCTGCAGAGCTTTGCAGACCTCCTGGTATGCTGGACCTGCGCAAACCAAACACCTTAATAGAGGCAAAAACAGAGCTATGCATCAGGGCACAAACAAAGTAGGACAGATCTACCTACCAGCTGCGGGTGGAAAGCTGCAGGGAAGTGTGAGGGAGTCTCTGCAGTGAGAATAAGAAAAGAAAGCAATGCACACACACAAAGGGGAGTTATTTCTCAATAAAGTAACTGACTGTGAGCTCCCAGAGAAGGATATAGTCAGTAGTGTCTAATGTAGTCCTTAGTCACATGCAAAGGGATGGAGAAGGTAGCTTGTAACTTCAGACTGCACGAGTGAGACCGATGCCCGTGAGCTGATAGCAGCTTTCACAAATATGTTTTTCAAAGGTTTCTAAGGAGCACTTAGAGACCGTGCTGCAGAGAATGACAAAAACCAGATGCAGCGGGAAAAATGCCTTGCTGTGAGGGACTAAGGGGAGCTCAGTTCACTTTATCAAAAAAGATAGTTGTGGAGGATAGCAACTTGGTAACTTCCAACTTCCAATATTAGAGAGGTTTCTGCTCCTACAAAGGAAGGTGTAGCAAGAACCAACAGCAGAAGAAAGGTAAAGCCAGATGAACCCAAATGGGAAATCAAGCATACATTTCGAATAATGAGGAACATGAACAAAGGACAAGTTTGTTCTCTCTCTCTCTTTTT
>VWZK01014938.1:1782386-1820325 GCA_013396935.1 Baryphthengus martii | reverse complement strand
TTTTTTTTTGGTGTCTTCAAATTAAAACTTGGAAGACACGTGAAATTACCCCTGGGAGGCATCCTTCAGCCAAACACATTCCTACATTCAATGCAGGAGAAAACAAATAAAATGCACTGTCCTACAGTATTTCAGACTGCAGTCTAGATCAGGTGGTGGTCTGCAGACAGGTCTCTGCTGCAGGATGACTCTGTCCTGCCTGCCTTTCCCTGGGGATACTGGGGTCAGCTGATCCACCACTCAAAACCCACCCAGCAAAACACCCTACTAAATCAAATGTCTCCTCCTGTGTTCATGCATGGACAGACACAGAGCAGTCCAGGTTCTTCTCAACACGTATAGATCTGCATTTGAGAACATGCCCCTCACCACACACCAGCTTTTATGTTTATGTCTTAGAGCAAGAGTCCCAGGTCTACTCCCAGTCCTGAAGGAGCACTAAGTGACAACACTTCACAGTGCTGAACACTCACTTCAAGACATGGGTTATTTCACAATACAGTGCTCATTTTGGACTCTCTAGCAAGACATATGCCAGTCTTCCAAGAACACATGCTCATCAATAATACCATCTCCAAAGGACCCTCTGGCCAGCTCCCAGACACCACCACCTCACCCAAGGACAGAGGAGCTGAGCTCCTCCACCTGTTACCTACCTACCAAAACTAGTTCTACAGAGAGGTTGTTTTTTCTTTTATTTATTTTTCAAAAGAGTATTATGAAAATCACCAGAACAGACACTGCATTTCTTTCAGCATCAGGGACTTCACTTACCAGGAATGAAAATGAGATCTCACAGCACAGCAAAGGGCTGTCATATGAGAAGTTGATCCTCAAACCAACAGGAAGGGGAAAGAGGTTTGAAAGATTTAGAAGTGACTTGTTGCTTGACCTGGAAAGAAGATGCTGGAGCCCCAGGTCAGCAGCCCTTCTGTGTCTGTGATTGAGTAGGTGACATAATACAGATGACTGTGTCTGCAAATTAATTGGTGTTACATCCCTTATAAATCTGGACTACCTAGACAAAGTCTAATGCTCTCAGAGTGACTGAGAACTGCTGAAATATTCATAAGAACGATATTACTCTGGACTAGCTGAAACAGAGGATTGACTCCATCACTCCCTCCTCCTTCCTTCAAAAATATGAAAGCTGCTTCAAAAGAAGGAATCAAAACTTTTCTGGTTCCACTTTAACAAAATGTTATATTGAAATCATAATTAATTTCACTTTTTAGAAGGAGGTACTGCCTGCAGGCTGTGCAGCTTCATAGGTGTGTATACAATATAAAACACAACTAAGGCTCTTCCTTACTCCCCCCTCCAGCAACAAGACCATACTAACAATTACTTTTGAAAGGGAAGACAAGATGAAGGCACGGGATCCATTTTCAGATGCTGCAATCAACCATTAAACACAGTCATATGGTCGAGATTTACTGTAAAAACCATCAGATATACTGCAGAGGAAAGCTTGGCCCTGAAGTTTATCAGTGTTTTGGGAAGGCAAAATGAACAAGGGGAGATTTATCACTGCCAAGAGAAGAAAACACTGATGGAGACCTGTTCTTTCTCCTAGGTGAACCGAGGGTCTAACAAAGATGAAAATGACACAGAAATCCCTGCAGGGCTCTTGGCCTTTCTTGTACACATCTTCATGAGGGGAGGGGCTAAGGGAGCTGCAGTGATAACTAATCCGAGGAGGAGGAAATGAGAAGGAGAGAGGAAATGAAGAGAGAAGAAAACAGATGAGGTGCTGAATGAAGAAAATCCAGGCAGGAGAAGGAGCCTTTCCATGTGCCCTTGGTGTGGTCCAGCATCTTAACCCACATCTCCCTGAGCTGGTACCCACCTAATGTGCCTTCTTAGCAGAACAGACCTGAAGTCTCCAGTCATCTATCCCTTGCCCAACCAGTCAGGCATCCCCACGCTTAGTAGCACCTACTTGCTCACACAAGCCACGTTTCACTTAGGTCTCAATACTAGTTATGAAAATATCTACACATGATATTATTTGTAAGACATTTTATGATTATATTAATAATTGAAAAGGAGTCTCATCTGTCTTATTCCTGCTGCCCTGCTCTCCCAGCATGGCCATGGGCTGCCTTGCAATGTACACTTTGGCAGCATCATGCAGTCTGCCCAAAGCCCACCAGCTTCACCTTCACTGGTGTGTTTGAACCCTGGTAAGGCAGCATCTCTCACCTGAGAGCTTCCTCGCTTCTCCACAGCTGTTTTTCATCCTTTAGGCATACAGAACTACAGCCAGTTTCTTCACCAGCCGCCTAATAGCTGTGACAGGTAGGGAAATGGGGGATCTTTTTGCTCTTGGGCCAAGGACAAAACAATAAGAGTAATTACCCAAGGTGTAATACACAGCTGGGTCCCCACACCAGGCTGCATGTCATGCTTGTGTCCATCACCCACACAGTGGTAACTGCTCTGGCAAGCACACTCAGGAGTAATTAACACTTCACTTTAACTCTGACTTATCCCATCAGCTCTTCTCATCACGAGCCACTATTCAGAACTAAGTGAAGATTCAGCCTTGTTAACAGGCCCAAGGTTTGGGAATGATCCCGTCACCTCCTCATCAATGGCAATGGCTAAACTCAGCACAAGGAAAGGCCTGATCTCATTTCTTTGCTGGCCCATTTGGGGAACTGGGGAAGAAGTTCAGTACTCTTGCACTTGCACAATCAAGATTAATTAATTCCAAGATCAGATCTACCCCTCTTCCTCATTCCCCAGCTTCTTCCATTCTTTCCAATGAGCAGCACTTGCTGTTTAACCAAGATCCAGGCCAAACTTGGTCCTATTCCAGCTCTAAGCCTGAGGGCCCTTCCTGGCAGCTCCCATCAGCAGCAGGTCAATCACAGAAAGGTTTATTATTAAAACGTCCCTTTGTCCATTGTCTGGGGCTCTGCCACAGCTCAAAGCCGCACAAAAGCTGCTAGCGGCAAGAATGACAGTGATAGGTGAAAAGCTCTCCCCTCTCCGTTGTGTGATGGGTTGCACGTCCAGCAGGATCAGCACTTCAATAGCAATGTGGAGAATTTTTAAAGGCACTTGTTTATCGTGGCCATGTGCCACCATTTGATTGCCTGAAAAGCCCAGGAGGGCACCTAAACACAGTATCTTCCAGAGAGTGACAGTCAGGGCAGTCGTCACTTGGTATTAAGCAGACACCTTCAATACAGATGGAAAAGACTACAAAAGAAGCATTAAACCAGCAGTTACATCCCTCTCTTACCCCTGGTGCCTGTTTCAACTTCTCAGCCTGTCATTAGGGGCTGCCATGGGGGATTTTATCACAAATGAGCAGCACGAACAGAGGCAGCTCTCGCTCCCCCGGCACACTGCCGGCAAGAAAAGCCTCTAGAGCAGCACAGGGTAGTGAGGTAGAGCTACTGGTACCCCTGCACCAGCCAGAGACCTCCCCTTTTCCCTAAAGGCAATGATAAAACATGGCAAATGCAGTTTCTTAGCCCAAGAGAGGAAGAGCATTATTGCAAGTTTGCTTTTGGATTTCTCGTGCAGTTCTGCAAATGTACCAGTTCCCAGTTGTTCTTGCCGGGAAAGACATCACGATGGTCTCACCTTTCATGGCCTTGCTTCCAACTACAGCTTTAAAAGCTGGTAGCAATTTTTTAAAGCTTATCTTGCCTCTCCAGAGAGCTGTCCACCTACCCCACTCCAACTTGTTGGTATTATTTTCCAAGAAAAAAAAAAAGACAGAAAAAATATTTTATACTAAGCTTGAGGTTTTCCCCTCCTCCTCTACTGCTTGGGTGCAGTGGCAAATCCCAGGAAATTCTGAACTATTCAAAAAAAAAAAAAAAATTCCTCATATGAATGCTCTGGGATGGTTTAGAGCAGTGAAAAATTCCTCCTGTTCAAAACCTGCAGACTGTCAAAACTCCTCACAGAGCCATTTTGACAAGCTCAAACTATAAACCCTGTAAGGTTCGTTGCCCATTAATATTCTTGGATGATTCCTTCCTCTATTTGATTGTCACCAAATGCAAACATCAGTTCTTCCAGACATTCTCACATCTTGTAATGAAGGAAAAAGTATGAAAGACAGAAAAATAATCTGAATATCCAAGATCTCACAAACGAGCACTCAGCCTACCCATAACTAGAACTGGAAGTTGTTCATCATCCTTCCCAACAACTCCATGCAGGTAAACAAAAAGTATTTTCCCTCTGGTTTGCACAATGCATTTTGCACACAGGGGCGTATCCCCCTCCAGTTTTCAGCATTACTTATCTAAGCTCATCCAACCAAACTGGACAGGGAACCAACATTTGTGCAGCACAGTCACAGGGAAACCCCATAGGGATCTTCACACCCAGGCTGGCTGGTCAAGGATGTAACAGCAACATCCAGCAAGTCCTAGCAGCACATCTGATCCCATCAGTGCACCTGGAAGAGGCCTATGGGCCCCACTCTATGCACAGCCCTGTTATATCACCTGGAAATATTTATGGAGAAGAACAGCACTTTTTCCATATGCTGTGAGGTGCTGTGAAGATCTACGCTTTGCACTCGTGAGTGTTTTTAGTCAGTGTGGATGGCTGCAAGATGGACTAGAAGTACCACACGTCCCTCCTTACCCAGTGGCCTGTGCTTCACAGTGAGATTTGGTTGACAGCGTTAGACAGCGGCATAGATCAACAAGGCTCTGCACTCCTGTGAAACTACATCAATAAATGCACAGCCGAGACAAGGGAGTGTAGGGACAAAAATATATATGATTAGATTCCCATTGGCTTGAAAGTTTCCCTGCACAGTCTGTCTCTGGGCTGCATCTTCCCAGCTAAGTTGAAGCAACAGATATATATTGGGTCAGGGCTTTGATATATCAAAAAAAGGGAGGTGTCTGAGTCCACTCTAATCCTCTTCATGTGGATCATTTTTAATCAGGGTTTCTCATAGAAGCCATCCTAAGGACACCTCCTCCAGCTGAATAGAGGGAAAAGCATGTCCACAATGCACCAAAGACTGAAAAGTGAGGGAATGGTGCAGAAAAAGCCATTTTTCTCTCTCCTCTCCCAAACATTGAGTGTGACTAACTGCTGCCACTGCAGCTCCAATCCAAGTGTGCAAATAGCAGTCCCTGTGCTAGCTGGGAGAGCCACAGCCTGGGTGATGCAGGAACAAAAGGAAATTTCACCTGGAAGAGAAGTGCATAAATAAAACCGATAAAAAAATTTTAGGACTCATGGAACGTGCATAACGTGCTTTATGAGAGATATTGGCTCCTATGCTTAAATACTGCCAGTGGCTGCCAGGAGAAAAAAAAAAATAAAAGGTCTCTTATAAAATTATTACCCTGTCACTTAAGTCAACAGCAGTGATACCATGATAGAAGCCAGCAGTTGTGTCACATTGTTTTATCACCATAATTACATCAAGAACACAGTAACTGTCTGTGAGAGATAAGATGAGGGAAGCAGCTCTTCTGAAGCTTCCTGTTCACAGCACTGGGATTTGCAGACTGGCTTGAGGTTTGGACATTACATTCAAGTACTGTCCTTGAGCTCTGAAGAGCCACATCACCAAGGGAATGCAACAGACAGCTGCTCTGACTTGTCCTGCTGCTGATGTGTTTTTAGGAGTTATCAAGGTCAGTCCTCAGGATCACAATAGACCAAATTATTGCAAATTTGCCTCTGGAGAGTCCTTGGGCCTCACAAGCAGCCCAGGCTCCTGACTGTCCACAGTAGGGTGGCACGAACAGTCCTGCAAGGAGGTAGAGGAAAGCACGTAGTCACATGCACTGAGCAGGAATTGGCCTCTCCGCAGGCACAAGAGATATATACCTGAGACTACACCCTCTTTGTAGGCCAAGAAAATGCTTGGCATGGAAGAGAAAAACAATTCTGTGCAGCTTGTAGAGTCACAGGGAAAAGCACTGAAAGCTCTTCCGTCCCCAAAACGACCTGCAGTCCTATCTCTCACACATGTGCACCCACACCTCTTTTACACTGTACCATGCAAATACAAAGTGGCATAATCCCTGTGGACCCCACTAACTTCCCACACAACCCAACATGCTCCAAGTGCTTCCTTCAGGGGCCTAAACCCCTGATGCATCATAATGCTATCACTATTTGCTATTTTCTCCTCTTGTTCTTCCCTTTTGCTCAGGAATTCACTGCAGTGAGTTTCCTTCAGAAACCTAGCAAGATCCCCGCTCCTATATCATGCTGACAACTCATCCGTTTTTAACCCTCTTTCCCATGGATCCCTCTAATTTATTGTAAATTGCTTCGAGGCACCACGGCATATAGCAGGCAGTACAATGGAGCCTGGGAAGCTGAAATTGCTACAGCTTTTGGTTGTCAACTGAGATTGTGAAAACAAATAGTAAAAATGAGTTTCAGAGAGTAAGTACTTGTTTGGGTTTTTTTAAATAGCAAAAGACAAGATAGGTCACAGACTATTGTAAAAAGAGAGAAGTTGCCAGACTGGCCCAAAATCTGTTTTTCTACCACCCCCTTACTCAGAAATTCCTTGAATCATACAGTTACTAGGTCTTTCCACACTTGGACAAACAGGCAATGAGTACATACAAGGCTCTCCTTCTGCATTCTGATCAGCAAGCGTATTTTGATTACAATTTGTTGTTCTCTGATTATAGTAAGGAAAAAACCTCACAACAGTACTACCCTTTTCACCCCAGAGTCACTGCTTTTCAGGGCTGGGCAGAGGCTGCCCTGCAGAGTTCAGCACACAGATACCCACACCCTCAGGAGGAGCACTGATAGGAGGGACGATCGACAGCATGGTGTGTACATGCCTGGGAGGACTAGGGTGACACCTAACATCTCCTACAGAAGACACCGTTCACCTTTCAATACTTCATTAGTGTTATTCTAGGCTGCAGAGAAGTCCCAAGAGAACTTCAGTGCTGTGGAAGATGGACACAGGGACCATCTTCTCCACCAGATACAATGCAGGGGAAGACCGTGCTGGGGAAAACAAGGCTGTTGACTGTTTACCACCCTTTCCACAAAAGTTTGAAATAAAATATCCTCTTGTCTGAAGAGCAACAGCACTGTTAAGGATGATCCATCATGCAACAGAACTTTATCACAGTAATTACATCAGGAGCAGGTTTACCATTTGAAAAAAAATAAAAAAAATAAGAAAGATTACAAGAAGCAATCCACCAAAACAGCAGTGGTGTCACAGCTGAGAGATATGCAGAGAAGAGAAATGCATCACATGGGAGCAACAGAAAACAAATCCAATGTGGAAAGGGCTACACGTTGCTAGATTGTGTTCAGTGCACTCCTGAGCATGTCAGCAAGCACAAGATTCCATTTGCATCCACACGTGCACTTTTGCTAATTAAGCAAATGAACTTCCAGAGGGCCTTCAGAAAAATGCAGAAACACCCAGAGATTTTTCCAGGTTCCCAAAGAAATTAGCCTAATCAAAATCCCTGACAGCTACACAATATGGAACTGTCATGCATCAAGAAAGGACTCTGCTTGCATGTCCCTTGACACCTCAGATTAACAGCACAACCATCAGACTAAATGTCAGCAGCTGAGGGAAGGGACCTCTGTTATTTTAAAGCCATGTGGAAGCACATAGGGAGTGCTAAACTGGGATCTTCAATTCAGCCTGTTCCAGTATGGCAGGAGCAGGCACCAATGAGAAAATAGACTTTCTTGCCTGCAAAGCAAGGGTCAACGCGTCACTGAAAGTTATCTTTCTTTTCCTCTCTTTGACTCAGCAAATTCTTGAGGGGGAGTGTCACAGAGCCCTTCTGAGGTACAATGAAGATCATTACAATCAATCGAGTGGTGGCTTCTCCCAGCAGCAATATCATTTAAAGCTATTTCCTCTGCCCTGGAGTCACCCTGCTCATCATGGAAACCTGCCCCGCTCACCTTGTGTGACCTGTCAGGCATGTGCTGAAGGAGCCATATGTCAGAGAGAGAGCTGGAGGGAATGGCAAGCAGAGAAAGCCACATGGATCAGGATGATCTAAAGGAAATGTAGAGTAGGGAAAGCAGAGGGAAGAAACATTCAAGGCAGCACAACTTGCTACAGTCTGATGCAGGTGCTAAGGCTTGCTACTTGGCAAAGTCAGCCTCTGCAAAACTGCTGCAAAGTGCTTGACAAACCTGACTATTTCCACACCACTTTCACCCAGACCTAGTCCTGGTGTGTCTTAGGAGGTCACCAAGCACAACTGAGCAAGAGTACAATGAGAGAGCATGAATCACTACATTCACAATGAGCTACCCGTTCATACAGGTTATGAGTTTGACAGTTCTTTGTGGGGCATGTTCTTCAGCTGTGGTCTCATCTCCCTCGGAAAGGAAGGGACAGAATGAAGATCTAAGTGAAAAAGGCTGTTGGTTTTTCTCAGGCTTGGATAAAATTGTCATAAGCCTACAACAAACCATCAGCCCAATAAAAGATTCCCCTCTCTTCCCTATGCCAGACCTTAATCTTACTCTTCTACGTGACTCTAAATAGCACACATCAGTCAGCAGACTCCTGTCTCATCTGCTGGCTGTTGTGATCCTGGATCCTTTCCAGACCAGCTCCAGGCCATAGCACAACACAGAGAAAACACCCATTGCTGGGGAAATGGTCCTGTTATTGTGACAGATGGGTTCACTCATAGTCCTCTGGCTTGATATTTCCATGATATTTCTAAACGCTGGTCAACCAAGGATTCCCAGCCTCTTCATACGCAATGCCCTGAAAAGCTCCCTGCTGTAGGAGACATTCTAATCAGGGCTACAAAAATCCAGCCCCTCCGATCTTCAAGGCACTTTATCTTGGTGTCTAAGCAGAGCTCAGGGAGTGCAGATGCAGGCATTCACTTCTGCAAGCTGCAGCTGGAAGGCACAGAAACATGGTGCTCATGCATGAGTAGAAATGTCATTAAACTGAAAGTGGAGCCAGGGCCCAGTTTGCCCAGGAAAAGAGCCCAACAGCCAATTCATCCTCTCACTGGGAAGTCTTTGTTCATGCTATTCCAGGCTACACTTAAATGATTATGAGAAAGTCCTTCAAATAAAAGTTATTGTCTTCCTGACAATAACTTTTAAGTGCCCAAAGAAGCTGATAGAAAAACAGGCAGATTAGGAATGGAGTCAGGACAGTGAGAGTGAAGTTTTAGGAACAATCTACAAAGGATAAACAGACTGGTTTTGTTATTGTCCAGTCTCCTGTGTAAAAAAATCATCAACAGGGCAGGGAAAAGTGCCTTTTGTGTTTGTATGCTTGCAAAGAGCGGAGGTGTAGGAAAACATCTCTCTAGCAGGGTAACTGCATTATCTATTTTTTAAATACATGGTAGACTGAGGTAAGATTCACGACACAAGATGTGAAATAAGTTGGGAGTCTAAACAACTAGCCAGCTTTTAAAGTCATTTAAGAAAAAACATGCCTAGTAACAACAAAACATTCACGAGAGACTAATTGTCTAGTAAGCAAACTTCAGTTATGATACCTCACCCCAAAATGTCTTGAGATACAGTGTGGGTAGTTCCCCCAACCTCCACCAGCAGACCACTGCTGCAGCTGTGGCCGGGATTCAGGTTAGAGCTGGAGCTCTTCCAAAAACCCCTCTGCATCCTGAAAGTCAGAACAAGACCTGGTGTCAGGATGGGGCTCCATCTCCATGACTGTATTTCACAGCCAAATACACACCAGTGTTGCTAGGGTCCCATCATTTCCAGAACAGGACTGTTAAGAGTATTGAGCAGGTACTGCTTGCTGGGGTAAAGGAGAGAGCAAGTTCTACACAGAGTTATTTTGAGAGGCAAGAGTAGAACTGGCTCATGCAGCCACCATGTGTTTTTAAAGCCATGAGTGTGTTCAGCCCAGCACTCAGATGGGTGAACACTAAAGAGACAGACATCAGGGGTGCACTCGCCACAAGAATGGTTTCTGCTCCCCCTCGCCCCCCAATATCAGACCCTCTCTAACACATTAGAGACCAGGCTACAGCCTAAGTTACAGCTAGCTCCAGGACAGCAGGATCCAGGTTCTGTCTGCTGTGAAGGACAGGTTCAAAGCCTATGAAGTGTTTCTGGTCTTCAGTGCTTTACAGCTCAGGCACTTAGCTTCTATAGTCCATTGAGCTTGTAAAAACAATGTCATGTCCTCCATAACAACATCACTTGGACTGACCAACACCTGACAGCCTCTGGTCAGAGCCCAGACAGGCTGACAACCTACTTCCCGTGCATATCTTTCGACAAAAACAGAATCTCTCAGTACCCAGGGCTTTCAAGCCAATACTTTCACTCAGGCTTTAATCTCCAAAATCAATTAAAAGCAAAGCAAATAAACCCAAGAGATCCTCTCCCCTGGGTTTCTTTCAGCTTCACAGACAGGAGAAAAATTATCCTTCATAATATCACATTGAAAGCACGTACAGCAGATGGCTGTCACTCAGTCATTAAGTGTAGCTTTGCAATTCCACCTATCGCTCTATGAACCAGGATGATTTGTGCATACTCGATGCATGAGTAACATACTGGAGCATTCTGCATCCCTTATGAAAAGCCATTATAGATAAAACAGCCAGATCCCTGATAAGGCTTCAAAAGGCCTGAGAGTGTATTGCCTTCAAAAACATCGCCAGTCCTTTCCTGAGATAAGTCCTGCTCGAACTTGACTTGCAACCAAGCTCAGCAAAGCTCACTTTCACACTCCAGAGCTCTGCTTCTCCTTGCTCTGACTGAACACGACATCTCATCTGCAAAGCAAGGATGTATGAACAGGGAAAAGGTACAACCCAGCTCTTACAGTAAAATGCCTCCTTTAGTCACAAACCGAGCAGATTTTTGTGATCGCCAGATGCAAGGCCAAATTGTCAGACCCAGTGGGTTTCACATGACACTAGAGCTGAGTCATAATGGAAATTTCGACTCAAGTCTTCACCTTTTGGTACTGCCAGGTGTCACCTACTGCGCAGTTTGCATGCAATGCTGCAAGACGGCAACGTTGAGTCATCCCATTCATTGCACAGCATGCTGGGACCAGGCTGCTGAAATTACTTTTGTGGCTGTATGTCCGATTAGTTTGTGAGTCACCATTCACAGATAGCTGCTAGCCTCAACTACGAGGGAATATTGGTCCATCTCTCATCTGAAAAGTTAGTACCTATTTCTTGCTGCAAGTGAATGCTCAACTAAGCCACATTTTGTGCCAAGGACTGGAAGAGAGAGGAGTGTAACCCACCATAGCAAGACTTGTATTTCATTGGCACGTTCTATAAGAATGGATTATTCTTCAATAACATTTGAGATATCTGACAATTTTATTAAAAGAGCTATTAGGACTCCATAAACACTGCCACAGTAACACAACTCCCATGTTCCTTAACACATCCACAACACATTTCTGAGCATTCCCTTCAACAAGAGCTGCGGAGACACCAGCTTGTTAATTATACTAAGATAAAGTGAAAATTTGGCAATTAAACTCCTATTTTTTTGCATATGTCCCTGGTAGGCTTTTGATAACACTGTCTGCTGCCTCAAGGCAACATTCCCCCACACAAGGTTTCCCAGAGACCTGCTGCTATGACTAAGCCTTCCATCACTGCCATGTAATCACAGGCTCACACCAGGAGGTAAAGCTGCTCAGACTGTGGTAGCCATTGTAACTTGAACTTTCCTCACAGAGCATCTTAGGATGAGTTTCTTTAGCTGCTGAAAGCTCTGCAAAGCAGCTTTTAATGACTCTGCCAGCAGGAGCTGGTGGAATTTTTTGCCCCTTCATCTAGGAGAGGTGAATCTCAAGGACCTATATTTTTATGTTGGCTCTGGTGATTACTAAAGATTGATCACTGAAAAAAGAAAAGATGGAAAAGAACAAAGCTGGTAATTCCAGTCTGCTCACTTACACACCAGTCCTCTCTGAGCACATCCAAACATGCAGATAAGTACACAGCACAAGCTGATCCCACTTCTTGCCAGTCTGTCTCTATTCGAGTGAAGTCAGAAGTCATTAAGGAGATGCAAGTACAGTATTTAAGTACTGCTTTACTTTTGCCAGCAAAGAACAGCCAAGCGCAGAGGATAATTATGGGAATGGAAAGAGCAAATACTTGTGGCTACTCACGTAGCTACCACAAGTAGCCACAAGCTACTACCTGTAACAGCAAAGTGTTTTGCTACCACATTTCATCTTCTGGTTCAATTGTTGCTGTAGAACAGAGGATTTCATTCTGAAGGTTTATAACCATTGTGAAACAGATGGTGTGGGCCACTGGCAGTGATGAGATACAGCACACACACCCCACACCCCCCCATTCCTAGTCCCTATCATGTGCTTCCCAGTAAAAGAAGGTAAACTCTGAAATGAGGCAACAGGATATCAGTGAAATCTAAGCCAAAGAAAAGGTGAAACCTCTCCACATCCCAATGGCAGGAAAAACCTGTTGATTGTGTAATCCTTTCAAATTTTGGTAGTAAGAGCATCAGTGTGGCTTGTTCCACCAGCCCAGCAAAGCAAAAAAAAAAGCTGTTTGTTACCTCCATCCAACTTGCCAACCTTTAGTATATAGCTCAGACACAAAAGAAAGGTTCCTTTTATGATTACTACAGAGTATTCCCCCAAATTTGCTCTCATCACAAGGGCAGCCACAGCTTTGAGGGCAAGAGTTGAGACATTCTCAGTTGGAGCCATTAAGCAATGACACACTGAGGACAGTTTGAGGAAGAGGGCTGTGTTCAAAGGAAACATGGTATTTTATTCAACTTCTAAAATAGAGTAGTACTCAGAGTTTATACTTTGGGCAAACATATTGCCTTACCTTGAATATTACTTAAGTATTTAGCTAGTTTCATCCCTTGGCTGCCTATGGAAGATTGGGTTTTCTTCTACTTAGCCCAATTAGAGGGCTTTTACTCTTCCTCCTGCCCTCCCCATCTCCTCACCAAGTAAAAAACCTATTTTCTGAAGAGCCAATATCTTCTGTTGGTCTCACCAGAGTAAATTCTGAAGTTTGAAGCTTCCTCTGCTTCTGTCAAATCTGACCTCAGAGACAAGTGGTAAGTTGGGGTTGAGGAGAATGGAGGGAAAATATAATTAAATGAACTTAGAAACATCAACCATCATGATCGGGAGGTGGATTAATTCTTTTTTAAAGATCAGGAGAAAGAGAATGGAAGAAGTGAATGAAGAGATAAAGGCCTTTGGTATTGCACAAAGCGGCCATCAAGAGGCCTAACTAAATTTTCATTATATCCTGATAGTCACTATAAAAGGAGAGGGCAATTCACCACCTCAGAATAATGAGGAAAAACACTCAATTTGAATTGCCTATAAATACCCCATACTTCAAGGCTTTGCACTGCTCAACATTTAAATAGCACTTTAAAAAGAAAATAAAGACATGAAGGAGAAGAGAAGATGTACCCTTAGGAGCAGATACAACACACCTGGGAAAAGCATTTGCCCTATCAAGGGCTAATTAGCAATGGAAAAAATAATGTTCCTTACTGTTGGGATGTCTGTAGGTGGTGGTTTGTTATAAGCAGCATTTGCTTCAGTGAAATTCGACTACATTACAGTCTGACAAGCACATATCTAATCTGTAACCCTCCTCAGTGCTACACAGGCTGCTGGTTCCACCAGAGTTCAGCTATCTCTGTGCTCACTCTAAGGCGGCAGCACTTGAAAGGCCCCTGCTGTGATGAGGGGCCTGCTGTACAAGGCCCTGAACAAATACTCACTAAGAAATACTCCTTATTCCACAAGCAACCAGCTAAATGAGCAAGACAGACAAAGGCAGGAGGAAAAGTATTGTGAACCCTATTTTTGGTACAAGAAGATGAGCCATAGAGGCGTGTGTATTTAGAGCTGATCTTCTGTGCCGGTGATATAATCAACATGCCTTTCTTGTTTACCTATACGTACTAGCAGGTCCTGATGCCTTGAATTTCCACTGATAACTACACAGGCTTTCAGTCTCATATTTGTTCAGATCTGAAAACAAGCAGCAAACCCAGCTCTCCCCCTGCCAGCTCCCACATGTGCCATACCACCAGTAAATGTTAGAAAGCCAGCTAAATGTAAACTGAAACACACCAGTGATATTTAAACAAATATTCAAGCCCTTGTAGTTAAACAGAAACGAATCCTTAAACTGATCTCCAAGTCTGTCATTCCTAAAACTCTCTTTGAAATACAGCTCCTGCATCCTGCCCATATGAGCAACAAATTAGGGCAGTTCTAGGATGTGCTGAGTAGAGATTTTTCAGCAGCATCACCTACCAGATCCCTGCCATGGCATCACACAATCCCAGTCCAAGCACCCCTTGGGAAGCACAATGGAGTGGGATAGGCTCCATTAGCAAGAGACTTCAGGACATTTGCTACATCACAGGTCACACACACCTGGCCTGATATGCACGCAGCAAGACCTGCATCTCGGCTATAAAGTGGGATGCTGCCTTCAGAGACATACCCTAGTGCAAAGCAGCTTAAACGAAGTGTCAAATTTAATGCATGAGAATATGCTACTCAGCCTGCCTGAAGGAAAAGCCCCTCCTGTTTCATCTAAGGACATGGGGTGTTACTTGGTGCTTGTAGGAGGCCCTTCTATAAATCAGGCTCTAGCTGACTGGTGGGGTGCAAACAGGCTCTTTGGCCATGACTTGAAATAGTGCCAAAGTAAGACTTAAAAGGGATGAAAAGTACACTCTGTAGTAGACATTATTCTTGCTCTGTCTCCCCACAACTTTCCCTTATACTATATTTGCACCAAGCAGTTCTCTCTCATCCTGACCCAGTACCAGCAAATGCTGGACGAAAGTCTAAGCTGCAGGATCCATATTAGAAAACAAACCAGTCCACTGGAGTAACCTTAGTATACGCTTCCCACTAATTCCTCCTTCCTCTCCCATATCACACACATTGTCCAAGTATAACGGATCCCTCAAGATCAAGAGATACACTTCCCTCTAGGAAAGGAAAGGGAATTGTTGTGTACAGTTCAGCTGAGGATATAGGAACCAGCCCTCCTGATCTACCTAGCCCTCCCTCCATGGTCTCTAACCACATCAACAGCTTCATTCTCCTGGGAATACCCAGAAGAGCTGATAGGTCTAATAATATCAGTCTCACCTTTCTTGCAATTACTGGAGGAGCCAGGGGCTCTTATTAAACTCAGGTCTACCTTATCACCTCCTCACTCTTTCCCTCTTGGTTCTGACATCCTCTCCTGTAGGTGTTTCACTGTCAGCTTTGCACAGCCAAATATTTTACAGACTTAATAAGAGCAGACAAACAACATCTATGTCTGAATGATTAGCTGATAATCACAGACATGATCTTTGCCAAGTTTTTTTTGAACACAGAAGCCCATTTCAACCTTTCTTCACCCCAGCATCCCACTGCCAAAGCCCACAAATCACATCAACGTAAAGAACGAGTGAAAAACAAAACCCAGCTCATATTGTCTGCCTTCAAATGGCTGCTAAATAATGCAAAGAAATGAAAACAATTTGGTTTGGATGATTGATTATAGGGAAATTGCTCATACCTCCAAAGCGTGGCACTTCCAATCACATCTTTGTTTCATTTGTCAGCGGAGAAATTAAGTTCCTCTTCTGGCACAGAGCCTGTGCTGTCCCGTTAGCTACGTTTGGCACACTGAGTTGCTTTGCAGTATTTTCTTGGCCCACTTCGACACCTCACCTTGCCCCACCAGAGCTGCCAAGGGAGCTCCAGCTCTTCAGACCACAGTGGTTCAGCTCTTCCCTAAGGCAATTCTTCCAGCTGCTCCCATTAACCCCAAATGATGCTCACTCCAATCAGCACAAAGTGCTTGTGGCCTTGGAAAAGTTAAGAGGACACCCAGCACCTGAGGACTTACAGTGTCCTTGGAGAAGGGCTTCCAAAACTTGGCTTTCCCTCCTTCACCTCCATGCAACTATGCACTTTTAAGCAGAGATATGACCTTCAGATCTTGAAAGGAGTATCAGTAGCTGCCTCACATAAGAAAAAGCACAGGGATGAAAGAAGTGCGTTTGTGTCCATAAAGAGCTGAAAACAGTCCCATGGGCATAAAAATACTTTTTTTCCTCTCAGCCCTAAAATTCAGCAACAAAAGGGATCTCCTAGTCCCGGGCTCTGCTATGACAGGCAGTAGCTCTCTATAATCCTTTGAATTAATTTAGCAAGCTCCATTTTAAAAACAAGTTCTGATTTTTGCCTCTAGCATTCCCATTATGAAAGGCTGTTTCTGAATATCGCTGTTCTGACAGTTCAGAACTTTCTTTCAATTTCCTGCCTAATTTATGCTTGGCCAGTTTAATACTCATGTTGTTACACCAGTGCTGCTCTTTGGTTTAAAGAGTTCCCTTTCCTCCTGATGCTTGCTCCACGATGATGTATTAACAGAGCTGTCACATAAGGCACGTTTAACCTAGTTTTACCATTAAAAGATAAAGACTTTATCTAATTATAGATGGATTTTTAACTCCTCAAGGAAGAGGCTGTGTTTTTATATTGTGCTTAATTCTAGATATGGATAGCAGAAAAACATTTTATGGGATCATCAGAGGCAGGATTAAATACACTGAAATAACTATTTGTCCTGATAGTTGTTTGTCTAGCCCATTCTTAAAATTCATTAAGAAAGGGGATGTCACATCTTTCCTACACAGCCCACTTCAGTGTTTTACCCCTCTAGGGATTAGGAGGATACTCTTAAATCACCTTCACTATGAACTCAAGCACTTGCTTTTTCTTACACCAGTGACCATGGAAAACAGCTCTTCAGCAGCCTTTTTATAAGTACTATTTATGTGTAGGAAGACTGACCGCATCTCGTCATTTCTGTCCTAAAATGAACAACTGCAGTGCCTTCAATCTTTATTCACAGGACTTGTTCACCTAACCTCTTATCATTCATTTGTTTTGTTGGTTTAGTTTTTTTTTCTCCACCCTGGACTCTCCAAATTTCTGAATAGTTGTAGACAAAGTTTCACATCAGTTCTGGACACCTACACTTGGCTGAAGCTCTGCCAACCCCGAGCAGGCTGTAATAATTGCCTCTCATATCTGGCAAAGAACACTCTTGTTAATACGGTATTGGATACAACGAGTTGTTTTGCAACGGCGTCACAAGGTTGATTCGTATTCTACCTGTGAACTAGCGCAACCCTGTCCTCTCCTGCCTTACTGATGCCTCATTGTGTATTCCCCGTTTGGTGTTTGTGTATTCTGCTTTGCCTGCTTAAGAGGAGTGCCCTGCACTTGTCTTAATTTCATCTCTTCTGCTTTCAGGCAAGGTGTCTCATTTGTAAAGACTGTTGTAAGTGCTGAGCCTTTCTAACAGGGTCCCATATTTACCTGCCACAATAACAGGCAGTGTTTGAGACCTCCAGACTACGAAGGTTATGATGTACCCACTGCAGAAGCACACTCCCCTCCAGCACAGCTCAGCCAGGATGCAATCTCCAGGCTAGTTATATTGCTCTTCCAACTAATATTTGGGTAAATTTCTCATAGTCCTGATTTTTAGATACCAATTCCCCCAAAAAACATCACGTACCTTCTCCTGAGCAATCTTCTACCACAGCATCATCTAATGACATTTTGCAAGATCCGCCTTTCAGATTTCTTCTTCAACCACCTTAACCTTCCCCTCTAACACATGACTCTTCTTCCCTACTCTATGACCCTAAACGCTGCTGCCAACACCCTAAATTAGCAACAACCTTGAGATGGGACCTCTACTTTCCTTGAAGCACTTGCATGACACTTTCCAAAGCTGGAATACATTAATGCAAACCTTAACAAAGGTTTCATTTAAAGATAGCTTAAATAAGAGGTCAGAAAAAAACTTACTTTATGGTCGTTTTGTCCCTACAGCACAAGGTCCTCTTCTGCTCTGCTTCCTAGAAGTCTTCAGTAACTCTCTGCACCTAAGTGTCCTCCTTCCCACCTCCACAAATGTTGGCCAGGGCACCGCAAAGTTCTTGTGAGTCTCCCAGCCTGCACTGTCCTAGGCTGAGTATATTTGAGAACCAGGTCTCCAAAAAAGATGTCTGCAACAGAGCTCTCTTCCTCTCCAAGAGAAAGAACCCTGGGGCCCAGCCAATACCTTTTAGTAGAAAACAAATCATCCTAGTGGTCAAGGAACATGAAAAGTAAATCCTTTCACCACTCAACCACTTTTGTTTGATTTGACCCCTCCCAATCACCTCACAGCTCAGTTTTATCAGGAGAGGCAGGGATCCTTAAAATTGATGGGTTGTAAAGAACAGAGCTTTCTAAATTACATTTCTCTGAAGGACACAGCCCTGTCCTGGTGTGCTTTCAGCTGAGGATTTCGAAGCACATCCCAGGACTGTTCCTCCTCCTGGCACTGTACTGAGGTATGGGGACATTATAGCCTGTGTATAGAGAGGTTGCTTCAGGTCATTCCTTGTGGAGGCCATGAGACCAACAGAAAACTAATGAGCACCCAGCTTACAAGGGGCACTAAACTCAGAACTAGCATGGCAGCACGTTTAAAGCAGAACATAATACAGCTTAAGACTTGGACTTGGCTTGTCAGTCCTCCTGGGGACGGCTGCATCTGCTGAGGTAGTGGGGTAGTTAGAAGCTGGGTAATTACATTTTTGTATCTCTTGGAGAGGCCTTCTTTGCACAATGAGAGCTCCCAGCTATCAGCTGGTTATCAACCAAACGATAAAAAGACCCAAAATCTTAGGGCAGCTTGGTGCTGGGATTCATGTGTCTATAACTAGGGAGAGCAAGTAGCGTATCAGCAGAGGCACCGGACTAAATGGAGCAAAATGAAATCAGGAAGCTCTGCTGCTCCGTGTAAGACAGTGATCCTTCAGGATTTGGCTGGAAAGCTGCTCCGAACCACGACCGTGGACAGAATGCAGATTCCAAGCCCAGCTTTTCTCACCCATTGGCATTTTCCAAATGGCATTTTCTTGTGCTTGCTCAAGCATGGAGCAAGGCTTCCTCCTCTCCCCTTGGAGCTGCCTGCTCTCGTTCTCACGTCTGCTCCCCATTCACACTAACTCAGGGCAGGATCTTTCCTGCTTGCCAGAGGTGTGAAGCCAATGTAAATTACTTTCCCTTTTGCATTGAGGGAAAGTCTTATTATCAACCTGTCAGATCTAGACAGCTGCCAAGATGCTTTATAAGAAGAATTAAATCAGACTCAATCTCAACAGATAGATTCTTGTCCTTCTTCGGGAGGCCCCATGCAGGGCTCTGGCCTTTGCCAGCAGCAGCAATGTAGATCAGCAATTTTTTTCTTTCTCGGCTTTATCAAAGCCAAGCATGTAGGAGAGACTGCGGAAGCATAAAACTGTCCACTGTTTTCCCGGCTTTCAGCCAGAGACATCTCACAACGAGCCACCAAAGGAATTACTTGATTTTACCCTTGAAATACAGCCCTCTCCAATATTAGAAATTGGTGGTCAGTAGAGATCAGCACAGCCCCCAAAACAGTTGACATGCCAAAAGAGGACAAGACAGTACCCCTCACAGATAAAATAAATGAAGAGGGAATTTTGCATAACAGAACAAGATTATCTGCTTTGCAATCCAGCCAAGACACTGAAAGGAAACACATCTTCACCTCTCTGGCTTGGTAGGTTCCCTCCACACATCACGGACTCCGAAGTGGAAGTGGTGGTTCTGGCACTGTTGTGGCAGTGGTCAGGTGAATTATAGCCATTGTTTCTGTGGGATGGTCATTTGCTCGGCTGACTTCTCAAGCATTGAGTATTAACATATTTGCTTGTGTTATGAGGTCTGCTTGGTTCACAAGTCACAGTTTTGAGGTTGGTGTTCAAATCCAATGTGAAATTCAGCAACCTCGGGCTCCACAAGCTACATGAATTTTGTCTTTCTCTACAGAGGTGGAAGAAATACTAATTGCACACAAAATTGACTCCTCAGATCCCTTCTCACCTTACTCCTCCATCCTCCAAACCCTCCACAGCCTGCATGCAACCATAAACTAGCTGTGTTGTGGATTTGATTTTATATGGTGACAAAGCACTTTGCTCTCCAAGTCTGGAGTCTCCGGGGCATTCTCTGCTCTGCAAGGTTTCACCTACTTTGCGTTAGCTTTGACCTACATCTACAATGAGTTCATGCTGGTGGATCAGAGGATGTGCAAGAGCAACTGTACTGCACTTCCCTTTGAAAAGTTAGCCTGAAGTTAAGGGCTTGGAAAAGAAGGATAAAGATTGGTAGTCGTGCCAACCTCTTCAAAAGGGACAGGCCCAAGGATGGCAGTGTTGGTCAAACATGAGCAATAAAGTCCACATGATCCATCCAGAGTGGGAGTGTAGAATTCATGTCCAAGATCTTCAACAAGCTCCTATGCAATATTGTAAAGGAAAAGGTTTCCAAATGGGATGCATAAGTTTATCCACAAACATCTGGCCAGAATCTACACTTAAAGGGACAGTAAACAGCTCCTGAGAGAGCTCTCAACAAGCATAAGAGAAAGGAAAGGAGCAACAACTGAAAGGATTGTGGATACTCCATGTAGGCAATATTGAGAAAACTGAAGGGGAAAAAAAGAGAGAACACTCTAGAAGGTAAAAAATTATATTTGTCTTGAAAGCGAGCTGCAATTTCGTGCTATAGATCCTGGAAAGGCCCAAAGATGTAAGCAGATCCCCATCTTGAACACAGAAGATTGATTCAGTCCTGAGAAGGTGGAGATCACAGGCAAGACAAAATTTCCGCGGTCACTACTGGTCTGCAGAAGCCAGATACAACCAGCTGAGGTTGCTTGCCACAGTGCCCCTGGATGACACGGATGCATGGAGAGAGCATAACTTTAGAATATTGCAGTGGTTCAGACCAGCAAATCCATTTTGTGTGACCATCCCTTCTTTCCCTGCTTCTGTAGTCATCCCCGGTCACCTCAGCATCTCCTCCTCCCCTAGGAGGAACAACCTCCTCCCTCCTTAGAGCATGAAAACCTTTGAGACAAGTGAAGCAGCAGAAACAGAAACAATATAGAAATAACATTTTTGTTCTCTCAAAACACTCAAATGGCAATTTATAGCCAACAGCTTTTCTGATGGGAAAGGAAAACTGCTATTTGAATACCTTTGTACCCCAGCTGTGCTCCTCACTGCCATTACAGCTACAACACTGGCTGCAGCTCTGTGGGGGAAGGTTTTATCAAAGTCAAAAATGGTGAAGGCTGAGGAAATTAGAAGGTAGCAAGAGTCCCTCATTCTCTCATCATTTCTGTCCCACTCCTATAGTCTACAAACTGGGATATGGCTATGCAGGGTCACAGCTGCATTAGCAAGCTCCTGCGCAAATCACACAGATGCACAAACGCTCACACTCCCATGGAAACGTGCTCCTGGCCTACGCTGATGATTTGTCTCATGCAGAACTGACACATTTTAAGATCTAATTATCACAAAGCTCTAAACACCATGGAGCGGACTCTCAGTCTTTGCTTATCGATGCCCAGCTGCTCCCACTGATCTCTGCTCTTGGACCAGCAGTTTGTTAGCTGCAGGAACTGTCTGTCATTTTGAGCTCAGAAACTAACAAACTAGACGAGGTTCATCCCAGGATTTGACATCTCCCTGCCAGAGGCTCAGATTTGATGCCCAAATCTGTATCTATGACATTCCAGGTTATTTGTATTCTTGTCCCATGTGAGTCATGACAGACCATAGCTCTTGCCAGTCAGTTCATGGCCCAGAAGGTTACAATTTCTGCTGAGGATCAATGGCATGTGAAATGGGATCTGGTAGCTGTATGTAGACAAATAAATAAATAAATAAATAAATAAATAAATATATCACCTTCCTTCCTTATGTTTTGTACATAAACAGCCATTGTTCCACGAGCCCCGATGTCAGGAAGCCCTGCCTTGTCTGCAGCAGCGCTCTCAGAAGGAACCGTACTCTGTTTATCACCAAGAAGGGAAGCTAAGGCATCTTGGACTCCTCCAGCATTGCTGCTCCCTTTGAACTGGCTGGATTAGGGCCATCTGTAAAAAGGAACAGTCCAACTATAGTTTTTGCAGCCCAAGTCTAATACAAAGCCTTCCATTGCCAGTGTGCTCTCAGGAGTCTGCAAGATATCAGCCTCCATGCAAGCTGGCTGGATGCTCCTCCAAAATCAGCCTACACACCTTGGCAGCACAGCCTGTCACTAATCCCTAGAAAACAACCCCCTTTGAGAGCTGTAAATAGATGGTGGTTTTTTTTTTTAAAGAATAATTTAATTATTCCTAAATTTCTGCATATTACAAATATCAAGTCTCTACAGCTACCCTCAAATTGGCTTTTCATCTTCATTTACCTGTTTCCACACACATCAGTGGTGGAAGACACTGGCATATCCAGACAGTGTTTAAAAATTAAGTGGGCTGTGAACCTCTTAAGCCACAGATGGAGAAGCATGAAGGTTGTGTGCAGAGACTTGTGCCATCAGTTTGTTGCTCACAGATGAACAGCCCTGGCTGGAACAAAAGCATTCAGCATAACCAAATACCAAGGAATAAATAGTTGGTATTTTACCAAATCAAACTCAGATCCTTCTCCCTTGTTAAATCTGTCCTTTCCCAATGGTCACAGGCAGCACTGAGGTCTTCATAGCAGTTTTTAACACGGCAGAATTTCATGCCTTAGAACTCTGGAGAGAAAAGGCACAATAAATCATAAAATTGCTCTCAGCACAACACACTAGTATGACCTAGAAATATGACTGTTTTATACAGAAGACTTGTCCATTAAGCACCTTTCATACTTTTAGCAAAAGCGTTCATATATTGAGAAGCATTGAACTGATTTTCTTCCACTACTACTTTCAGTCTAACTTTTGTAATAAGTAAAAGAGAATGAAACCTAAAAGCCAGGGATGTTCCCATTGAAATCAGTGTGTTGACCCCAATGAGAAACCACATTAGACCACCTCATAACCATTCTACTAATCACCATGAGAAGTAATTTTTTTGTGAGTGCCACCTCATTTTGGGTCATGCCAGCTTCCACTAAACTTAAATTAAAAGGTCTCTGATTTCACCAGAAGCTGGATCTGGTCTGCAACAAAAAAAACACTTTCTATCCAGCAGCAGCAATCCGAGTCCAGTCTCTGGGACCTTATAATCTCATCGCAAAATATCACTTTACCTGTTATACATCTTCTGTTACCTTGTTGTGCTTAGAGCTCATGCTCCCAAAGAAGTCAGCTAGAGCAGCCTTATACTTGTTTGACATTTCTGAGCTTGGTCGGAGCTCAAAGGCCAGGGGAAAAGAAAAAAAGAATGAATAAATAAATAAATAAAAATCTTATTTGAACTTCAGCTCTGGTTCCATTACAGCCTGGGGGAAAAGCTCAGGTTGATTTCATTTTATCCCAATGGCCTGTTTCTTTAATCTGCCCCCCTGTCATTGTACCTGTTATACACATATATAGAAATCAAGAAGCCTTAAACCTGCAGTCCTGCATTAAACGAAGTTCAGAGGCTTTTCAGACCAAACACAGATGTGTCTTTATTTCATTTCATCCATGTATAATGGAGCCTTCAGTGACTTTAATCAGCACTATGACACCACAATAAAGATTATAAATTAAAGAGCAATTTCAAAACCTGACCTGGTTTCCCTACGATAAAAAAATCATAACTTTAAAAAGGTGAAGAAATACTCACAGCACTGTGTTGCTATCAACAGACAATCCCCCTAGCTCAGCAGTCTTGGGTTTTATCACACTCACACAGAGCTCACAAGATAGTAATCAATTAAGCATTTTGCTAAAGCACTTAGTCAGAATGGGAACATCTGGAGTTTAGATTCAATTGTCCAGAACTAGCTGCCTGATAATTAATATTCCTTCAAATGGCTCTTCTATCAAGGTGTCCCTCCTGTTTCACCAGCCATTCCCCTGTGGCTTGGATACACTTCTGAGTAGCTGCTCATCCTTCAGCTCAAGCCTTGTAGAGAAACAACGGGGACAGGCAGCTGGAGAACTTATATTTCAGCATTGCCTCAGGCACATCCAGCATCACTATGAATGAAAAAATATCACTTCAACAGCATCAGGAAAAAAAACACACCACACCTGAAGAAATATTTCAGGAATTGCCTCCGTAGGTCAAGTGCAAGGAGGATAGATTCACCATCATATGACCTCGTGAAGATTCCAGTTCTAATAGCTGCATTTTACAACTCTGAGGGGTCACATCCTTCAAGGATCTTTGGGCTGTGCTCTAGCGCAACTCGGAAACGCATCTTTTGTCATCACTAGTCAGGCCAAGCCCTATATCTCTGTCTAGCTTACAAGTGAAAGTTCAGGCTTTTCAAGCATAAACTAACATCTATATAATTGCTCCCCACTTAGAGATTGCTGCTTCTTAATGCTGCCCTAAAAGTATGTCCAGTTGAATTGCAAATATTTCACTCTCACTCTGAGTGCTGGGCAGCAAGGGAATCCCTTCAGCTGTCTGAAAAATGTCTCGTTTCAAAGAAATCTTGCTTTCTAGTTGCAGGGAAATAAAATAACTAGGCTGGAAGGAGTGCATAGACCCTACATCAAGCAGGGATGTGTCCATAAATATTGAGAGATCATATGCTAATTATTAACAATGAGCAGCTGCATATCTTCACCCAAGAAAATCTTAACTTTAAATGAGTTTGTCCACTATATTCTTATCTTCATTTTTGTCCCAAACCATCTCTCCCTGGCAGGACTGCACACTGGTTTAGAGTCCAGTCCTATCTTTACAAGTCTGTCCCAGAGTATATTCATTGCTGTCTTCATTGAGCTCTGCTATGGGGAAGGACAAGAAAAATCAAAACGTCCACACAGTCTGCAAGTCCAGCTATGTCTGTTCAGTTTCAAGTGCATTGCCAATCTCCTTAAGCTTCCAGCAGGGAGAAGGGGATCTGAGTCTATGCAATCTCATTCACACCTCTTCTCCTAACGCTGTGGAAGCATGATGTTGACTTCTCAGCAAACATAGCCCCCTTCCTCAGGGTCTCTGCATTGCTTGCTTAGCTGAGCCTCATCAAATTATGTTCAAATCACACTAAGACAAGAGAAAAATCAGAATGTGTCCCTTTCATATCTGGCTTTTTTATTTATTTGCTTCTAACAGAATTTATCATCCAGAGGAATGTCAGTTTTTACAGAGCTGCTTCTTTTTCACTCTGTAATTTGGGTCAAATCCTATCACTGAGCTCTGCCAAATTTGTTGTAAGATTAGCATTGCTGTTTCTGACCTAGTGGGGATGTGACAAATAAACATTGCTGAGCTGTGCCCCAAATCCAAGCTGAGAACACCGAAAGGTCTGTGAAAAAAGAGCTGAGGCATCATAGTCCAGCTTTAGGAAGCCCGAGTCTGGAAGGAGATGAGACAGGCACAGAGCAAGTACACTCACTTGCATGGGAAAGGAGAGCTGGAACATCCCCTGCGAGCTCCACAGTTCTGGACACTGACACAGAGGCTCTTCTCATGTCCCGCTTTCTTTGTTGAGAGATAGGCTGGAACCATTGGTCTCTAAATCAGAGTAGACGTAGGGTCAGAAAGAAATAGAGGATGACAAGAGAAGGTCAAATGGACAGGGGAAGTAAAAATCACACAGAAATACAGAGAAACAAGGCTTTCTATGACAAAGTAACTATGTCAGTGGACAAGGGACGACCTACAGATGTGATCTATCTGGACTTCTGCAAGGCCTTTGATGCAGTCCTCCACAACGTCCTACTTGCCAAGTTGGAGAGATACCGATTTGATGGGTGGACTGTTCTGTGGATAAGGAATTGGCTGGATGGTTGCATCTGGAGGGTAGTGGTCAATGGCTCAAAGTCCAGATGGAGAGCAGTGACAAGTGGTACCCCTCAAGGGTCCGTACAGGGACCGTACTGTTTAATATCTTTATCAATGATATAGACAGTGGGATTGAGTGCACCATCAGCAAGCTTGCAGATGACACTAAGCTGAGTGGTGATGTCGATAGGCCAGAGGGATGTGATGTCATCTGGAAGGACCTGGACAAGCTGGAGAGGTGGGCCCAGGTGAACCTCATGAGGTTCAACAAGACCAAGTGCAGGGTCCTGCACCCGGGCCAGAACAATATACATCATCAATACAGGCTGGGGGATGAGGTGATAGAAGGCAGCCCTGCAGAAAAGGACTTGGGAGTGCTGGTGGATGAGAAGCTGGACATGAGCAGACAGTGTGCGCTTGCAGCCCAGAAGGCCAATCACACCCTGGGATGCATCACAAGAAGTGTGGCCAGCAGATCGAGAAAGGTGATTCTGCCCCTCTACTCTGCTCTGGTCAGACTTCATCTGGAGTATTGTGACCAGTTTTGGAGCCCTGAGTACAAGAAGGACATGGACCTGATAGAACGAGTCCAGAGGAGGGCCACAAAAATGATCAGCGGGTTGGAACAGCTCTCCTACGAAGACAGGCTGAGGGAGCTGAGGTTGTTCAGCCTGGAGAAGAGAAGGCTCTGGGATGACCTAATAGTGACCTTCCAGTACCTGAAGGGGGCCTACAGGAAGGCTGGAGAGGGACTGTTCACAAAGGCCTGAAGTGACAGGATGAGGGGCAATAGTTTTAAATTAGAGAAGGGCAGATTTAGATTGGATATTAGGAATAAGTTCTTTACCAGGAAGGTAGTGAAACACTGGAACAGGTTGCCCAGGGAGGTAGTTGAGGCCCCATCCCTGGAGATATTCAAGGTGAGGTTTGACAAGGCTCTGGGCAACCTGCTCTAGTTGAGGATGTCCCTGCTCACTGCAGGGGCCTTGGACTAGATGATCTTTGAAGACCCCTTCCAATCTCAACCATTCTATGATTTTTATTAGGTCCATTCTGATGATGCACAGGTGGGAACATGACAAGGGCTGCTCTGACATGTAATTCAGGCTGAGTGTTGCTTAGAAATGGCTGTGCTTCTCTAAAAGAAAGCTGCTCTTCTCATTTCTGCCTGGATGAAAAAAATGAGCAGTGTGGAGAAGCAACTGGTCAGGAGGCATTACCTGCATGGACCAAGAGCTTAGAGCTTTGGAACAGCAGGAGAATAGTGCAGGTCACATCGAGGGATGGGCTGTGGGCAACAGCACACTGCATTCACCAGGCAGAGCAACTACAGTTTTAAATAAGCATCTGCAGCATGTAAAAGGACTCTTTCAAGTTTACTACCCCTAAAGGACATGTCAGGCAGCAAGTGGGAAGTCAACCACTCCCTGCAGTAAGGCCACCATCTTCTCTTTCACCTCATCTCATTCCTACCTCTCCTTCCCTCCCTATTTCCAAACTCAAGAGGAAGAAATGAGCTAAGCAGTCTCTTCCTGCAGCTCAGGGGCTCCCCCTGCAAGGTTCAGCCCTCTTGTTCCCTAATAACTTATCTTAGTATCTTCCTCATTATTCTTCTGATGCCTCAGAGTCTGTGTGGAATACAGAAGACCAACCCCACTTGGAAAACATAAGATTTTGGAATAATAGAATCATTTATATTAGAATAGACCTTTAAGATCATGGAGTCTAACCGTTAACTCAGCACTGCCAAATCCACCACTAAACCATGGCCCCAGGCACCACATCTACACATCTTTTAAGTACCTCCAGAGATGATGACTCAACTGCTTCCCAAAGCAGCCTCTTTCAGTGCTTGACAACCTTTTTGGTGAAGAAATTTTTTCCAATATCGAATCTAAACTTTCCCTGATGCAACGTGAGGCCATTTCCTCTCATCCTATCACTTGTTACTTGGGAGAAGAAACCGACGTGCACCTCACTACAATATCCTTTCAGGTAGTCCTAGAGTGATAAGGTGTCCCCTCAGCCTCCTCTTCTCCAAGCTAAATGACCTCAGTTCCCACAGTTGCTCCACCTAAGATTTGTTCTCTAGACCAGTCTCATACCCTGTTTGACTCTCCTGTCCCCTTTACAATCCCTAAGGGCTTATTTTATACACGTGGGAAGGTTTTGCCCATAGTTGTTCCTGGCCCTGCCCAGGTCTCCTCAGCCACTGGTCTCGTGAGCTGTGGGCTCCTGTAGGATCTCTTTATTCCCCAGAGGTTCTTCAGTTCAGCACCAGAGCTGCTCACCTCAGGCACAGAGAGCTTATGCCAGCTACAGCACCTTTAAATCTCCCTGGAGATTTAAACACATTTAAAAACTCCCCTGAGTCTTTAAACGACTCAGTCAATACATGGAGGACATACACCTTGGAGCATATGGCACATGTGCTGACTAACGCTGTGGATAATATCACTAATAATGCTCTATGGCACACACAGGCTGGGTTGTTCAGCATTCCAACTGAGCAGTTCAATGCAGGCCTGGCTGCTGTGTTGCATTTTTAATGTGGGTCATAAAAATAGAAAAGATGTAATGGGTTTATGCTTTCAAATAGGCTTCCAAGTGTGCCACTTGGAAGTCAAAAAGATATGGGAGGATGAAAAACAAACCATGAGGTCATAAAAGTTCCAGGAGAAAGCCAGCCAGCATTAGATAACCCAGGTCTCTGTTCTCCAAGGTGTCAGTGCTCAGAGCACCCTGCAATCTATGGAAACACTCAGGGTTTATTCCTGCAAACTGCTACAGGCAGCAAGTTTCATGCTCTTGGAGCAGGCTCAACAAATTACCTGTTGGTAGGGAACGACAAGTCCTGAAGACAAATCCATAACTGTACCTAATATCTCAGCCCCACAAGACTATATTTATTTTCCCTATTGCTTCTAGAGCTGAGACTCACTGGCTTCCTCTCCCTACAACAGTCTCACCCTGGAGGGGATTTCCGTCACTCACACGATGGATACCTGAGCAGTGAGTTGATTTAGCAGCTAGGATTTTGTGGTCTGCAGTGGAGAAAGTTGTGGAAGGTACTTGGCAAAGTAGATAGTACAGAACAGCCAACAGATAGTCTTCTCTCTTTCACAGCCTCTAATGAGCCCTTAGCTTCTCATCAGAGCAGCAAGGGAACAGACATCCCTCCAGCAAATAACTGGCCGCTTTCTGAGGACCAGGAGATAAAACCAAAAGCAATGAGTAACAAACATGGAGTATTTCTGAATTTATTTGTCTGCTGATAGGATTCAGGCCTTATTCCAACCTGCAAATGGGATATGCTTCACTAGTTTTAAATCACTCAGCAGGTGATAAGTGGTTAACGCCTGGAGCCCTGAGGTGCCTTCGAAACATAATTGCTTATTAAAATAAAACAATAATTAAGTGGAAGACACAGAACTTTGATTTCTGAAAACTGGATCATTTTTTATAATGAATCTCTGAGGCTAGGAGCAGACAAGGTGTAGCCACAAAACAAGGAAGAAGGGCTGAGTGAGACCTGAGGACACACACTGCTCTGGCAGTGGAGAAAGGGGAGAAGTGACAGGACTCGAGAGCACCCACAGAAAGGATGCTCCAGGATGCCACCACAGCAAAGGTATAGCTGGATTTGATGAGTGGGGAGCCATTCAGGTTTGCACTGAAGGGAAAGTACTTCAGGTTCTAAGGGTCCAAAACCAAGACAACCATGGCATCTTTTCAAACTGCTGGGGGAAGAGGAAGGGGTCTGCCTGGTGACACAGGTCCTGCCTTGTTGTGTGGCCATGGCCTTGATAATATGTATGGAGGGTCACAGCTTCTCAGGTCCCTTCAGGCTCCAACTAAACTGTCACCTAGATCAGGCCCTTCTGGAGTCAGTGTAAATCAAATTTCTCACTCTCCTAGCACCATCTGTCTATGATTGATCTTGTCTGTGTGAGAAGCTGTATGACAGGAACTCAAACAGGACATCCCTCACAGAGTTTTTGATATCTGATGTGCCAGGAGGTGTTTTATACTCCTGCATTCCCCCTTCCTTTTCTATTTCCGAGCAGAGACCAGAAGACTCAATCTCTTCTTAGGGAAAGATCTGCCAAACCCTGCTCACCTCAAGAGCTTTGATTAGTGAGAGTAAAATCCACTGAATTAACAGTTCAATAAGTAAATACCTGATTGTTTTCATCCTCTTCACCACAGCATGAGTCGCACAGTTTTAATCATGCCTTTGGGCTTAATCCCAATTATTTAATTGCAAACTGCAAGAACGTATCATTACTTACGGTGCCATACTAGGCTTTTACTCAGTCCTTCAGGTCAGCAAGTGATAAGGGAATCCTCATGTGTTACCATCGTGCTGTGCCCCTGCTTCTCATATAGTGACAAACTCCTGCAACTGTTGAGCTGAGACTGAATGAGAAAGCATCAGCATAACACAGGTCCTAAACTTGCAGTCTTTCCATCTTTGCACACCCCTTGCAGACACAAGCCCATAGAAGAGGAGTAGAGATCAACAAGTCCAAGTTTTACCATATACCCTCCAAAGACATGCCTTGCTTTACACATTCACAATAGACAGTAACAGGGAACTGGTGTTACATGCAGGGGCCTGTCTCATATACCAGGCAGAGTATCAAGCTCACATTGTCTGTGTAGGAGCTTTAAAATATTTTTTCTTAATGCAACCACAGGTACCACAGTACAAAACTACCTAATGTTAATTTGCCCTTTGTTAACAACCTCAGAAGAGCGTCAATGCTGGAATGGACCATGGAGAAGTTGTCACCAGAATGACCTTCTTACTCTCTACTTCTGGGCCAAGGTAAAGAGAAAACCAGACTCCGCTGTCTGCCCTACAGCTGTCCCTGGAGCTCCCCATACTGGCAAGAGATGCCAGACAATTTTGGCTTCTAAACATTTCCACATTAAAAATGTCTTCCAGCACTTCAAACAGATCTCCGGCCTCGGCAAGCAGGAAAGAGGCAGCAAGCAACTAAACACAGAGGCTATTTTTAACCTTCTTCTTAAGGAAGAAATTATTCATAACCTGTATGCATGCAGTGCATTCGATACAAGATAGGCTTAGCTGCAAATGCTCGGTAATGGAGCTGCCAGCTCCCTCCTTCCTGCCCTGGCAAGAAAGGGCTCTTCCCCCTCTCTTACAAGGGACTGCAGGGAAACATTGAAGGTGTGAGATTACCCGTTTCTTGCCCACGTGGTGACTCCTGTGGTAGGAAAGGAAGCAAAGGCTTTAAGGTACGTCATGATTTTGACACTAGGTGCTCATCAACCACTTCAGCCCCACTCATGCTCAAAGCCATCCTCATGGCCTTCTTGCAGCTCACACTTCTTCTGTTCACTGCAGCCACACCATGAACACACTGGGTCCTACATCCTTATGGGAGGTCCTCTTCTGAAATGCAGACATAAGCTTAGCCTAAAGCAATTCAAGTTTCTCACCAGTTTTCACTCTACATGGGGGAAGTGCAAGTTTCCTGCACTTGGAAACCTTTTTCTTGCAGCCCTCTCACTTCTCATAGCACTTATATCCTTTGATATAATCAGTGGTCAAACGCTTCTGGCCCAGCAAGACCACAGGTGACTTTGAACTGCAGCCCTGATAATTGAGTTTGGCAGGAAATATTTAGCTTTAAGACCTTTCTCATCTTTTTTATTTCACTTTTATAAAAGTACATGCTGAAGGATTTCAGCTCTGAAGGTTAAAAAAGACTATTATGATCATCTAATCTGAACTCCAACTTACCTGGGGATGTAGAAATTCACCCAGTGATCCTTTACTGAGATCAGGAGCTTCTAGTTGAGCTGGATTTCCTCCTTCAGAAAAGTGATCTGAACTTGATATATTGGATTTAAGTAACAGAGAGCTTACCACATCCCTTAGGCAACTGCTCCAGGGGTTCATCATCCCCTTGTTAAAAACATCCATCTTGTTTCCCAATTGGAAATCAATGTTAGACAAACACAGACATTGGATCTTGTTATATCCCTTTCTCCACTGGTCTAAAAAGCCTCTTAACATTTGGTATTGTTCTATATTTTCCCCTGAACTGTGAACAAGCTACTTCTACCACCTATGCAGTATTACCAGCTTTAGCTCAGAAAACACATAACAGATACATAGCAGCTCTAAAATATACTGGTTCATCATCAGTCTTAGCCTGAGCAGTTTGGCTTTTCAATGTTTCTCTGCTAGAAGAGTCCAACTCCCATGCCTGTCCCTAAGATCAGGTGGCTGCTTTCATGCCCTCACATCTAGGCCAACCAGTGCTATGCGCCACTGACCTCATCCTAACAGCTCTTCTGCTCACATTATGCACGAAGGCCAGGTTAGCAAATGTGCTTTTGGCTCACATTAGCCTAAACCTCCTGCTGTGTTTCAGGCTCCAAAAAGCTTGCAACACCATTGTAAAAACATTCAGTTTGGTTTAGCTGTTTAAAATTAGACTAGAGTCTCCAGGTCCCTAGAGATGGATGCAGGCGTTGGGGAGAAGGGAAGAAAAGAGAAAGAGACAAAACTCAGAAATCAGCCAAAATACTTGGGCTCTGAGCTTAGCTCACAAACAATTGCAAACCATGCCTTCAATCTGCCGCTTAAGGACTCCTGGGAACCTCAGACCACTTCTAAGAGTTCATAACAGGTAGTTAAGAGAGCAAATAGAACCATGAATTCTGGCAGGAAAATTCATCATGCCACACACAAAAACATTTGGGGCCCAAATTGCAAGTGGGGATAAGACCCATTGCTTATGGGAAATGGGTACAACAACATAGCTGAAGAGAAGCTTGTGCTCCTTGCCATCCATGACAAAGAGCATTTGCTTCTCAGTGAAAAAAAATAAATCCCACCTCAGTTAAGAAAGCATAGAAACTCCAGCTATCCCCAGAAAGCAATTGGAAAAATAAAAGTATCTAATCAGAATGCAGCTTTTGCTAGTTACTCACACCAGACCAACAGCCCTCACACATAACTTCCCCCAGAAATAACACTAAAGAGAAAGAAAAACATCACAGGCAACACAGAATAAACAGTTATTTAAAGGGAATTAAAGTCAGCAACACGTTTCACAGCTAAAGTCAGCCACAGCTGGGAGGGGCGGGGGGAAGGAACCCTACCCAAAATTCCCAACCAAAAAAGCCCTCTCTACTGAAACTAGCAACTTTAAAACACAGACTCTCTTGCATGAGTCTTTTTGATGCGCAGAGAAAATTGAGGTGAGTAATGTACTGATACTCAGCAGCTGAGCTACTTTGCTAGCCTGGAAGATCCTGCACCCAGGTGAGCAGCTGTGTACCTTCTCCCAAGCAGCTGAGAGCACTGTGATTAGCCCCTTCTCTCCAGATTTCTTCCATGAGCTCTTCACTGCAGAAAGAAGGAACACACCATATACTGAACCTGCTTTTGTATGGAGGGAGATAGTACAGGTGGGATGGATTAACCAGGATATAAATAAAAAGCCTAAGGTGCAGCAAAGCAATAATAATAAAAATCCACCTGTATCATCAGCTCTGAAAAATCTCTCCTCTCTATCTTCAGACACCGTAGTGTATGTACACCTCCATCTTTTCCATGGCTATCAGTCCCACACTGCTAGCCTGAAACTTCTTTTCCTGAATAGAAAAGAAATATGAGGCAAGCCTTTTTTTTTTTTTTTTAAGAAAAAGGACAGAGCGATCTTCATATGAATCCATAAAACATAACTTTTATTATCCCTATTATCCCTGCATCTGCTTTCCCATCGGATGGTACATATTTTCAGAGCAGCCCTTGGAGGCAAGGGAAAAGAAGGAAGGAAAGAAAGTTGCTGTGGAGAAATCCAAAGTGATAGGAAGATCCTCGGGTAGCTGTTGTAATTTATAATCAGCCCATTTAGTATGGAACACTAATGCACAGCTGCTGAGCAAACTTGTCCAATATGTTTCTGCAACAGCAAAAAAGGCCTCTGAGGTCATCTTGGCGCCTACATTATGCTACAAAGAAATTGTCTAATTGCAGAACCTTGTGTAGTCTTCAGTATTAACCTCTTTCCCTCACAGCCAGCCAAGCAACACAGCTCTCTTGTTTAGAAAGCCTGGAGCAAGAGGGCCAAGAGAAAATGGATGAATAAATCCAACATGAAGAGTCTTTTACTGTTGATCCTAGATTTATATTGGGAATAATCTGCTTTTTTCCCCCGAGCAGAGTACTAGGCCAATGACACAGAGGAGGACTCACCTTAAGACTAACAATGTTTCCAAGCTCCTTTCTTCCATCCAGCTTGCCAGCCTCTGCCACAAAGTCTCTGGCTCATCACGTGGGGGCTGAACCTGTAAATTCCCCCAGCCCATGTGTTCCCATGGTTTTAATGTGCTCAGTGTCTTACGATTTCAGATTCAGAAGGGCCTCGATTCTGCGGACAAAACATAAGCAACTCCAAGGAGGGCCCAGGACAGGATGGAGAAGAGAGGGCAGGGCCCAGGAGATCGTTGCAGTGCTTGGGCAGAGCAGCTGCACCAGAGCTCGAAGCTTTAATGCACCATTTGATCCTTGTGTGTAGGGGACTGGACAGTGGCTCAGGCAATTCTCAGGCTACTAAAGTAAAGCAGCCCAGCATCTCTGGAGAAGCCATAAAGTAACTTGAAAGTAACTTGGAGAGGTGGCTAAGGAGACCTGTGAGCAGGAGTTCCTCCTCGTCGTTTCTAAAGCATCATCACCACAAGCTGATATAAAATGACTTCTGTCTTGCAAGTCTAGGAGGTATCTGCAAACCTGAGGTTCTGTGCAAATGGGTGCCAGCTGACAGCCAGATCCCAGATGAAAAATGAGTGAGAGCTGCAATTTCAGTTCTTAGGAGTCTACATGAGAATTTCTGTTCTCAGGGCTTCCACTTTGCTAAGTTTGCACCTATGAAAAGTGGGTCTGGAACTTGCTCATAACTTTCGTAACCTGCCTGGCATCCACCCAACACTAGAAACTCTTGCTGTCTCTCTTGAAATTTGGCTCAGACAACACAAATCCTAGCTTCAGGCTAAGTGAACAATTTGTGAATCATTCAGAAAGGCTGGCTTGAGTTCCAGTTTGCCGATGATTCGTTTTCTGTGGGAAGAGGCTAGCCAAACTCACCCACACAACCCGAAGGGTGGCTGCTCAGACAGAGGAAAGGTAAAACTAAAACAAGGTCTCTGTGCTTGAAGTCATCAGAAGATTGGAATTGCTCAGGTAAATACTGTAACTGCCTGTTGACAATCTTTAAAAGCAATCAACTGTACATAGAAGGCAGAGCTTGTGATTTTAGTTATAAGGATACTAAATTAATTTAATGAATTAAATAATCTTGCATACGTTGGGTACTATCGTAACACAGCCTTACAGGAACACTGTTTCTTAGTAACCTCCCAGAAGCCTCTGCCAGAAAACAAAAGTGCCAATGAACTTTGAACACTTGTCAATGCAAACGATGCCGAGATTGTTAATCAGAGGACAAAAAAACTGTGGCTGAGCAGGCACCAGTCTGTCCACAAAGCCTTCTCCAATTAAAAGGAAAATAGTCATGTCAAGGATAAAGCAAAAGGTTCCCAAGGTATTAAATCTTGTCTAATTAGCAATTGTTAAGAACGAGTGAGCGTTTAGATGTGGATGTGTTTGGAAAACTCTCTGTTAACAAAATCACATTAGCAATGGAAGTTTTTCTGCGAGATCATGCAATAGAAAGACTTACCTAGACTAGTAGCTCAGTTTGGAAGAGTCTCACTCTTCCCTAGTGGCGTTAGGTATCAGCCCATGAAACGTCTTTGGTTGCATTTGGATAGTTATGTCTTGACACCAAAAAATGTGAGGAGTTCAAACCAATAAACTTACTAAACTACTTCTGATGTCTGTTTGTGGTCTCGTGTTTGGATTAAGGTCGCCAGAACAGTTTTGACTTTTATTTTGCTGAACCTGCTCCATCAAACATACCCATTCCCTTAGCTAATTCACAACTTCTACTAAGCACAATGAGGTACTTCCCTTTTGATCCCTGCCTGCTGCCAGACTGGTAACAGCGATGGGATCCAAAGATTTTTTACTGGAATTTTTATATCTATTTTTAATTTTATTTTTATTTTCTTGTTCTGTGGTTTAATCATTTACTTTGCATTTGTGGCCATAGCTTGTGCCTTCAGAGCCGGGTCTGGACTCTTGCACTCCCAGCCCAGTATTAGCCCAGCCTGGGACTGTTGGTCTTCCAAATTCTAGACTGACTTCAGGCAGTCTGATGTGACCATAGGTGGTTGTGCTACTACAAAGCTTATAGTTGCAGTTATTTTCCTAGCTACAAGAGGGTGACATTGTCACGCAAAGCTCAGCACTAATGCCATTTTAACCAGAAGACATGTTCTCTATCTCAATCTCCGCCTGGTACTCATAAGGCAAGAGGGATTAGACAAAGTCTACAAAGGCCACAGATTTTTGAGCCTGAACTTAAGTTCAGGGAGGAAGGATACTTGTTTCACCAGCGCTTCTAAAATTTACATCCTTCTCAACCATTGTAGTCATGGGTTTATTTGAAACTCAAATAACTTATAGAATAATTTGGACTCTTAGTTCTTTTGAAATAGAGCTAGAGTACACACATGAAGTAATTTATAGATGGGTCATTTTCTCTTATTTCTGGGAGCTGCTATCCGTTTTGTCCTGACAGATTTTTGGCTCCATCTTACTATAAAAAGTCATAAAAAAATTCAAGAGAAAAGCATCTTTAATTCTTCACCTCTGTGAATCAAAACGTCCTTGTTTGATATCAAAGCAAAAGTCCCAACACCAAAGAAGAAGAAAGAAGAAGAACAACAAGGGTCATTTTACAGATATTGGTGAAGAAGCTGAAAACAGGATTTTGTGGAACCACTTTAGAGAGGATACGAAATCTCCATGGGGAATTTATTAAAGCCAACAATGCAGCTATGCTGTAGCTTTTTGAGGCGTACAGAGGATCAGGTCTTCAGCTTCTTTCAAGCTTGTTTCCGCACTTAAAATTGCACTTGTTATCCACAACACTGGCTGCAATTACTGTGCTAGAACAGGTTTGGTTGTGACTGACTACATCATTGCACATCTAGCCTCAGGAAAAGTAAATGCAGACTGTTTCATTTTGCATGTGAAAATTGGGATTTTCTATCAAAAACATGTGATTCTTACTGCCTTGCCCAATAAGTCAAACAGTTTGGAGTGAGGCTCAAAAACTGGATCATCTATGGCTGCTTCTAGTATTGATTTTGTAAGCATCTTATGTGAGTCATTATTGTCTTTCTTGTACTTCAATCTGGACATAAGAGTATGTTACTAGCTCTATAATTCATGGCACCTTTTAGTTATGTCCTGGGCAGCTCTGAAGAAAAGCTGTTGTAACTGTCTAGGTTTGATTTCTCCTTCGTCCTTTCTTGGGTCCTTCTCATTTCTCTTTCTCTTTTTTTGTAGAGGACGGCTGGATCCATGTGTTTAGCTTTGTTCACCATGGCCACAGCCACATGCTGCTTGTTTCCTGCTTTCTGGGCCTGAAATGGCACAAATAAAGGAGAGAGCATCACTCTCCTTGCAGACTCACCCCAAGCCACCCAGCCTTGATCACAGTTGTGTCTCTGACTTTCTGTCTTCTGAGCCAAGCCTGCAGCCTAGCAGTTCTCCCACCCTTCCCTTTGTACCCCACTCACACATCTAAAGCAGCAATTTTTTCGGTGTGCTGTTTGGATGTCCTTTCCCAAATATAACTGTTATGTATTTCCTTGTTGTCGCTGAAGCACTGGGGTAAATCCACCATCATTTCTCATTTTTTCAGTTTCTACAAAATAACTATTAAAATCCTCTTCCCATTAGCATATACTGTGACACCCTTCACTTTGAATTCTTCTGTACCATGCTTCTGTATAGAATTTAGCTGATTTTTGACAAAAGTTGCTGATTTTTTATTTTTTTTTTCAAGTCCGCTATCAGCGGGCTGTGGAGTGGGCTTTTGGGTTGAATGCAACACTGATGTTCCCTCCTTTTACCTCCTGTTTTCTCCATATTCATTCAGGTGTAGTACAAGAGGCAAACAGACTCCTCCATCTCTTTTTGTTCCTTGTGTTCACATTTACTCATGGCTTTTTGATTAGAATTAATAGTA